>MDKH01013903.1:0-22356 GCA_005239495.1 Nicotiana undulata | reverse complement strand
GGAGTCTAAGGATCGAAGTTATGTAATTTATACAAGGATTCATGGCCTAACATGGGAAAATCATGAAATCCCTAAGAACCCTAAAGTTTACTACCTAATTCTAATTTTAGGATGATTTAGTAGTGATTTTAACTAGGAATTAGTGTTAAAATTAGAAGTTTATGGGGTTTTAACATACCTCTTACAGTGGGTGGTCGTGGAAGGTGTTGCCCAAGCTTGGTTGTTCTCTAATGGTGGTTGAAGATGGGTGAAAGTGAAGAAAACCCGAAATTTAGAGTATTTATGAGGCCTGCCAACAGGGGTTTCTGCACCTGCGACCTTAGGACCGCAAGTACGGCCTCGCACCTACGAGAGAGTGATCGCCCCAGCGGAAGAAGGCCTGGGTCCCTGGGCTCGCACCTGCGGAGTTGGGAGCCGCACCAGCGGTCCCGTTCCTGGAAGGAAGAGCCGCGCCTGCGAGAGGCGTCGCACCTGCGAAGGCTGGGACCGCAAGGGCGGTCCCGCACCTGTGGCTGGGCAACCGCACCTGCGGTCACACCAGCTGCCGTGCACCAGCAGTGATTTTTTTGCTGGTTTTTGGCCTCGTGCGGGGTCCGGGAGGCACCTAGGCCCACCCGAGCCCCCGTCCAAAAATACCAACAAGTCCCAAATCATTAAACGGACTTGCTCGAGCTTTCGGAACATGAAAAACAACAACGGAATACGAAATCAAACCCCAAAACCAAATTAATCAAACTTAAGAACTTTGAAATTCTAGAATTCGCTTCAACGCGCCGAATCGGCCTAAACCACTCGGAATGACTTCAAATTTTGCAGATAAGTTATAAATGACACAACGGAACTATTCCCGGTCTCAAAATTTCATTCGGACCTCGGGAACATAAAATCACCTCTCAAGCCAAATTTCAAATTCTTTAGAAACCCCACAAGTTCATTAACTCCATTTTTCCTCATTTGGATCCGAAACCAATCAAATCAAGCCCGTTTTACACCAAATTCCACAGATAGGACAAATAACATATAACAAACCTGTTCCGGGCTCCGGAACCGCAATACGGGCCCGGTAACACGGTTTTCACATAATTATTCATTTTCAAAAGCCTTTATTATTTTCAGAAAACAATTTTCTTTAAAAATTCATTTCTCGGGCTTGGGACCTCGGAATTCGATTCCGGGCATACGCCCAAGTCCCATATTTTCCTACGGACCCTCCAGGACCGTCACATCACGGGTCCGGATCCGTTTACCAAAAATGTTGACCAAAGTCAACTTTATTCAATTATTCAATTCAAAAATCCCACTTTTATCAAATTTTCACATGGAAGCTTCCCGGCTACGTGCTCGGGCTGCGCACGCATATCAAGGTGAGATTAACAGAGGCTTTCGAGACCTCGGAACACAGATTTAGCTAGAATTACTTAGGATGACCTTTTGGGTCATCACAAAGATAGCGTTTATTTTTTAATGTGCCTTTGCGGGTCTTCATGAGATAGACCCACATATTGCCCTGTGGATTGAATCAGTTGTACCATGTACTATTTGAGTTTAAAGTGACCCCTGATATCTGAGTTATAAGAGCCAGATTGGGCCTTGCAACCTCTATCACCGGACGCCCATCATTACCTGCCCTCTCTATTGGTTGTGGTTGAACTTTGATGTCCAACTCTCTTTCAATTCTAGTTCTAGCTTCAACTTCCCTCCTCACTCTTTGAAGTGTTCGTTCGATTTCAGGATCAAGATGAAGGAGATTGTTTGCGCTTCTACTCCTCCGCATTCAAGAGAAGAGCATGCGTTATCACAAATAAGCAAACTAAAAAAATTAAAACTTGAACAAATAACGAATAAAAGCTTAACTCAAATAAACAATCAATAACTAAGTCGCTAGCAACAACGCCAAAAACTTGTTGGTTCCCTAAGTACACGCAAGTATACGTGGCATTCAAGTAATAAATTGACTCGAAAATCGGATGTCGAACCCATAGAGACTTAGATCAATTGTCAACTAAGCAAACTAAAATTAATTAATTGTCCAAGATATTTAAGAGTGATGTTTTTATTTTAATCTACTATTACAGAAATTAAACAAGTAACAACTAATTTATCAAGAATGCAAATGTGTATGATGAGATTTTACTTCAGAGGAGATGAAAATTACAGTGTTGTGGTTGATTTATCAATCCTATAAAGTTAAATAATCACCATCGTTAATCCAGATTATCTATGGTTGTTTATCAACCAAATCTTTTATATGAATAACATGTTCCCAGAATACTACTCGCATGCCCACAATATATCAATCCATATTCCTATGGTATTTATTCTACCATGAACGAATATAATATGGTATTCAACTAAGCAAGATTGTTAGGTATATTCCTATCATAACCGCGAAATCGTTCCCCGAGCCACGGGTTCAGAAACAAGCTCTCTCTAATTTTACCCTAATCTAAAAATGGCTTTCCCAAGCATAGCATAACATAGATAGTAGGGTGAATTGGTAGCTACAACAATTCACAAGTTAAAACTAGAATTAAACAAACAACCACAAGATGATAATTCTAATTAACGAAGATGTAATTAATAAACGTTAATAATCATGTCAACCACAACCTTAGAAACTAGAGTCTTAGCCATTCATGTTCGTAGTAACATTTTTCCAAGTATTTTGCATAAATAAAGTACAAAGAAAATAGAAAGGAATGAAGAACTTGATGATTTTCTCCTCCAAAAGTTGTTCCACGTGATGTTCTTGCCTCCGATATCAAAACTCCTAAAAATAGTGTTTAATGACTATTTATATGTGTAGAAAAAAGACTGAAACAAAATAACCAAGTCCAAAACCAAAAAGGAAAAAAAAAACTTTAAAAACCCGGAACGCCTCGCTATAGTCCTCCCGGCGTGAGACAAAACGCGAGCTTCATCTCGTTGTACACTGTGCGACGCCAGCTCTGTCACGAGCAAAATTACCTCGTCCCGCCTGCTCTAATGCGAGCTTACTCCCTCGCCTCGCCTGCTGCTTTGCGGTTTCAAGAGATATTGAGTTACTGCCTAACTTTTCCATTTCCTTTCTCTTCTTTTTTAATTGTTTTTCTTCTTCCTTGTTCTTTTTTTGTCTTCAATAATTACTTTATCATTAAATAATCATAGCTCATTGTTTTAGTGCATGAACTACACATTAAATATTTACTTCGCTCCAATTTCATTTTCAATGTACCTACATATAAAATAAATTCAAATTAGCACACATATAGTATAGTTTGACATTAAAGCACCTAAATGTAAAGTAAGTAATGCACTAAAAATATATAATTATAGTCAAACATCGAGACATCAACATGATACCTTGATTCATGTTTGGCCAATTGTAACGACCCTGTCGGTCGTTCCGTAGAATTTGCACTATTATTCCTGTTTTTGCCTTGTCATAGGTTGGTTATACTGTTTATGATTTGTTAGAGTCGGTTGGATCGGGTTCAGAGTGGTTGTAGTAAGAATTGAGACACTTAGTCTCTAAAAAATAGCTTTATAGTTGAAAAAGTCAACTGGGAGTTGACTTATTGGTAAACTATCTCGGAATGCGGATTTTATGGCTCGGATAGCTTCGTTAGGTGATTTGGAACTTAGGAGTGTGTTCGGAATATTTTTGTGATGTCCGGTGTAGAATAAGGCTTGAATTGGCAAAAGTTAGTTTTTGGCGATTTTTGGTCGACGGTGGAAAATAGGCTATCGGGGTCGGAATGGAATTACGGAAGTTGGCACAGGTTGGTAATAGCATTTTTGATATGTGTGCAAAATTTCAGATCAATCGGAGGTGTTTTGGATAGTTTCGGCATCGTTGGTGGAATTTAGGAATTTCAAAGTTCATAGGCTTGAATTTGATATGATTTTGGTGTTTTGATATTATTTTGGGTGTTCCGAGGGTGAAACTAAGTTGGAATGATCATATACGATGTGTTGGTATGTTTGGTTGGGGTCCCGAGGGGCTCGGGATGGTTTTGAGTGGTTAACGAGAAAATTTGGGACTTGGAATGTGTAGCTTCAGCTGCTGGTTTTCATTCTACTGATGTAACCGCACTTGCGGATGTTTGATCGCAGGTGCGGGCCCGCAGAAACGGACAGGGATCCGCATGTGCGGAGGTTGGCTGGTCAGTGTAAAGTCGCAGGTGTGGACACTTGACCGCACCTGCGAGGTCGCATGTGCGGCAGTGTAGCCGCAGGTGCGGAATTCCCTGGGTTAATGAAAAACCGCAGGTGCGGTCCTCCTGAGCGTAGGTGCGGACCGCAGGTGCGATAATATGACCGCAAGTGCGGAAAGTATGGGCAGAAAAGTATAAAAAGGAGACTTCACGATTTTTAACGCTCTTTTCACCATTGTTGTGTGGGTTCCGAGCTTTTTGAGGATTTTTGGAAGGGAAAACGTTTGTTCTTCAGTGAGGTAAGATTTTTGGACTTATTAACTCGATTATGTGTGATTAAAGGCCTTATTAACAATGTTTAATTTGGGAAAATCAGTGGAAAAAGGGGAAACTAAGGCTTGAGATTATGAGACCTTTTAGAGGTGATTTGAGGGATCATTTGGACTCCGATTTTAGAGTTCTTTATATGTACAGACTCGTGAGATGATGAGGATTAGTTTGGTGTAAATTTTGTCGGGTTCCGAGATGCGGGACTGGGGGTCGGGTTTTGGCTAATTTCGGGTTTTGTGCTAAAATTGATATTTTTCAATTGGAATTCATTCCCTTAGCATAATTTGATGTGAAAAATCTGAACTTGATAGATTTGGAGCACTCGGAAGTGGATTCGAGAGGCAAGCATGTTGCAGAGTAGCTTTTCGGGCTAGTTTGAGGTAAGTAATGTCTTTAAATCCTGTCTTGAGGGTATAAAACCCCGGACTTTACATCCTTTCACGGATTTGGAGTGACGCACACACTGGATGACGAGTGTGGGGCGTGCACGAACTGGAAATTTGGAGAAATGTTCCTTTTTAGGCAACTATTGAGTTGCGAAACTGCTTTTAAAGCATATGTTTATTAGTATTACTATGTTTTGACATATTTGGGTTGTAAGCCATGTTTGGGGCCTAGTGCCGATCTGTTTTAACCCCTTGGGGGCTATTTTCCTGATATTTCCTCACTTATTATATTATGATTTTACACTCAGTCTTTCTTGTGAAATTGTTGACACTCCTATTTGATGATATTACTATTTTCTGAAATGAAATACTATTTTGGGTCGAGAACCCCGTTTATTCATGGCCCGAGTGGCATGCTGAGAGTGTCTGACTGAGTGAGGCCGAGGGCCACTATTGTGAGGATGTTATGATATGAGAGAGGCCGAGTGCCTGAGAGTGATTGATGACATGATTTGGCTTGTTTATAGTGCTTGGGTTGTAGGAGCCCCTCCGGAGTCTGTACACACCCCCAGTGAGCGCAGACACCTACTGAGTGCGACTGCCGAGTGCCAAGTGACGAGTGATTGGGAGGCATGAGTGACAGTGAGGTTGCCCGAGGGGCTGATGCTGAGTGACTGTTACTGAGTGATGGTGAGGTGCTGAGTGAATATTATGAGTGATGATTATGGCCCGAAGGGCAGTTTTATGATGATATTTTACTGAGTTTTGATTATGATTCGTTTCATCTTTCAAACTGATGTTTTGGGAGTTTTACTGAGAAACATTTGAAATTATACTTGTTTCAAGGATTTTTACGGAAAATGGTTTTTGAACTTATGTATACTTATTTGTGACTTGGTGTTTTACTGTTTTGTGGATTGGTGTATTTGTGATGTGTGTTTCATATTCTTCAGACTGTGATTTATTTTCATTACTACTGAGTTGGCGTACTCATCATTACTCCCTGCACCCCTGTGTGAAGATCCAGGTACTGGTTCGGAGCAGTAGCCATCCGAGTTTTGTTCATCGTCAGCTTTGGGATTTCGAGGTAGCTGTCCAGCGTCCACAGCTTCTCCATTTCCCTTCCTTTATCAGTATTAGTATTTTATTCCTAGACATTGTTTATGACATTAGCAGAGTTAGTATCATTCTTAGATGCTCGTGATCGGTTGACTCCAATCCTGGGGGATTTGTTTTTACAGACTTAGAGGAAATTTTTATACTCAGTTTGCTGGTTATTATTGATTTTTGAGAAACTATATTAAAATAAATGTGTAGTTATGTGATGGTCGGCTAGCCTAGTCCCACGATAGGCGCCATCACGACCTATTAGGATTTGGGGTCGTGACACCAATGTTTGTAAAATTGTCTTGTCTCTTATTAATTCGTTTTAAAGTTTGTTTTGTACAATCTTTGACGATGTTGCAGTGACGTAAAACTTTTTGAATTGGTTTCTACTTTTATACTTTGTCGTACTTAATTTATTTTTATCACATTCAAAATTTAATGCCAAGTATTTTAGTTCCGGTAGAGTTCGGAATAATTAATAATCAAATTTCTGGAATAGCCTTTATCTATACGTGGTATCAGGTTTGAAAATTTGGTATATCAATGTACTTCTGTCAGAGGAATTATGTAGATTTTCTAAGAGAGAAAATTTTCATTATAATAAAACTCCATACGATATGCATCCTAGATGTATTGGTAAAAATAAATATTACACGTGGAATTAACTGTGTGGTTGACATGACAAGACACATGGATCACCAGGAAATCGGCAACTAAAAAGGTACATTGAAAGAGATACGAGCAAATCACTCACGATATGATAAGAAATAGATGTTCGAGCCTCTTTAATGATTTGAAGAGGCGCCGGTGGAATGAACCGAGACAAGAAAAGGGGCAGATTCATAGATCTTCAATTAATGAGCACAAACGTTACAAAATCTTCATGAAACAGTTACGATTACCAATTATAACGTTTCATTAATGTTATTAATGCTCATTATAGCTCAATCATTAAAGGAAATATACGGTGTACTTGAAGGTTCCTATATAAGGGAAAGAAATGTTATATGTATAGACACATTCTGATTATTATTGGAATATACTTATTTTCTTGTGCTTTCTACTGATTACTTTGCCATTTCTTGTTCTTTTTTCCTTTCTTATTTATGAGAGAATATTGAATTTCTTAATTATCAGTAACCCCAAGTACTTCTAAAAATAAGCTTTGACTGAGAATCTAATTCTTTGGTTAAGAACGATTGGTTTCATTACCGTGAATCTGATAATCTTTTCTTACTTTCAAAAATACCCTCTCTCAACTGAATCATGTCGAACGTCAATGACAACAACCAACATGCGGAGAGAACTCTTGTTCCCTCACCTCAAGGAATCTCACGTGATTTAAGAGAACCATCACCAGAAAGATCCAGTACTAAAAACAATGAGCAGCTTGGAAATGAACAAGTTGTTGAGCAGGATGTTGTGAAGCAGTTAATTGATGAGTACGTGAATGATGCTCTTCAAGCTTTCGTGAGGGGACTACCAACTGTGTCACCCACATCTCCACCAAACAATACATTAACTGTGGAAATTCCACATTCAGGGTTGGCTAATTCTTGAAGCGGAGGAACTCCCAACGAATCACGTGATGGGAGACCAGGTACGACTAATACTTCTAATTTACAAACTTTAATACTAACCTTGCATAAACATGTGAAAGAACAAAATGACCGTATTGAGCAAATACCTGACGTAACACCTGTCATCAAAGGAATTGATATTGATAAATATTCGCAACAACCATGGAAACTAAGTGCGGCTCCATTACCAATTCCAAAAAAAGTTCAGAATGCCCGACATCCCAAAATATGATGGGATGACTGATCCACGCGACCACATTACTGCGGGAGTGAAAGGCAACGATTTAACCAAGTAGAGATCGAATATGTGTTGGTCAAAAAGTTTGGGGCAAACTCTTAGCAAAGGAGCGCTAACATAATACTATCTCTTACCTGAAAATTTTATTGAATCTTTTGCTGAGCTTGCAGATCTGTTTATAAAAGCACATTCGGGTGCACAAAAAGTAGAAAAGGGAATGGAAGATATATTTAATGTAAAGCAAGGAGATACATAGTTGCTTTGAGAATTTGTAGACATATTCCAACGAGAAAGAATGTTGTTACCAAGAGTACCTGACAACTGGGCAGCCATGGCATATGTAAGCAATTTAAACGAGAAAAGTTCATAAGCTACAAGGAGACTCAAAGAGAGCTTACGAGAATTCCCTGCCATGACATGGAACTATGTCTACAACAGGTACAGTACCAAATTGCGGATCGAAGAGGATATCGTAGCTCAGTCAAGGGTCGAAGAAAAAAAAAGTTCGAGACGGTCAAAATCTGATTAGGGGTCCGGTAAGAGTAGGTACGAACCCTATATGGGACTTTCGGGGCGAGAAACTCATTCCATATTCGAAAATGTACGGGCTGATCACAGATCCTCAAATAGAGATTCAGGTTCGTCATCGTCAAGATTTAGAAAGGATTGAGGTGAACGTAACAGGGATAATAATACAAATGCAAGGATTGGGGACTACAATTTTAATGTGAGTACTTCCGATTTAGTCGTTGTTCTAAGAAGCATGGGGGATAATGTTCGATGGCCTAAAGACATGAGATCAAATCCAAACAAAAGAAACCAAAAGTTTTTGTGTGAATTCCATTATGATCACGGTCATAGAACATCAGACTATAGATTATTGCAAGGTGAGATAGAACATTTTTGAAGCAGGTCTATCTAACAGAATTGTTCAGCGAGAAAGGAAAGAAAGTGTATATGAAGAATAGACAAGAACCCCCAAAACCATCATCTTCAAAGAGAACAGTAAATGTGATAAATGGTAGAGAAGAACTCAACAGCGTAACCTATACAGCAGCGAGGAAAACAACAAAGTTGTAACGACCCGATAGGTCATTTTGCGTATTTGGACCCCGTTCCCCTAAATAAGACTTCCCGTAGCGGCTTTTAGTGATTCATGACTTGCGGGGACGGGTGGTTCGGGAATTGGAAGTGTTTAGAATAGTATAGGAACACTTGGTTCACTAAGGTTGGCTTTTAAGGCCAAGTTTGACTTCGGTCAACATTTTGAGAAAATGACCTCGGAATCGAGTTCTGACAGTGTCAGTAGCTTCGTATGATGATTTCGGACTTGGGCGTATGTTCGGAACGGGTTTTTGATGACCCGGGAGCAAATCAGGATTTCCTTAAGTTTGAAATTTTGTTTGGAATGTGATTTTATGTTATCGAAGTCCGAATGGAATTCCAAGACCGGGAATAGTTCCGTTATGTCATTTATGACTTGTCTGCAAAATTTGAAGTCATTCCGAGTAGTATAGGTCGGTTCGGTGCATTGAAATGAATTTTTAGAACTTTAAGTTCAAAGTGTTGATTCAATTTGGTTTTGGGGTCAAATTCTGAGTTTCGTTGTTGTTTTTCACGTTCCGAAAGTTCGAGCGAATCCGTAACATGAATACAGACTTGTCGGTGCCTTTGGACGGGGTCTCGAGGGGCTGGGGTGAGTTTTGGACCCCCGGGAGCTAAGTTTAAAAAACCAGATTTTTGTTGTCTGGTTTCATTCTTCGCGATCGTAGAAGGTGGGCCGCGTTCGCGGAGAAGGAATTGGGTTGGGCTGCTGAATGCTCTTCGCATTCGCAGGAATCTCTCCGCGATCGCAGAAGGTCGGGTCCCTGACCTTTGCGATCGCATACATGTCCTCGCGTTCGCGATGGTCTGGATCCCTAGCCTTCGCGATCGCAGGCTTGTCCCCGCGTTCGCATAGAGTTAGGTCGGGGCCAGGCCCATTTACTCTTCACGATCGCAGGACCTCTTCCGCGTTGCAGAGGTCTGGCCAGTTGGTCTTCGCGATCGCGGGCCCCTTTTCGCGTTCGCATAGAAGGGCCTCAGGGCTTGGGCCATTTGGCCTTCGCGATCGCAGGCCCCTGGTCGCGATCGCGGTGAAGGTAAATCTGGGCAGGTTAATTTATATATGGGATTCAAGCTATATCCCCCATTTCAATCTTCTTCCTTGAGTTATTTGAGAGCTTCCAAGAGGACCATTCAACCTAGTACTTGAGGTAAGTAAATTCCTTATTAACACTAGTTTCAAGCATCAATTCCTAGATGAATTCTCTTCTAAATCATCAAAAATCATGAAATTGGGTAGTAAATTTAGGGATTTTGAGGAATTTGTGAATTTTCCGTTTAAAGCCATGAATTCAAGTAGAAATTACATAATTTTGATCCTTAGGCTACGGGTGAGTGATTCCTTCGAGAATTTTCGGAATTCCAGTGTGCGGGCCCGAGGTTGAAATTTGGGATTTCTTCAAGAATGTGAAATTTTGAATAAGATAGGAACATTTTCCAACTTCAAGCTTGAATTGATGTAATTATACTATATTTGACTAGTTGCGAGTCCTCGAGGGTAAATTTCGGAGTGTCGGGCACATCATTGATCTGCGGGATAGATTCGACACAAGGTGAGTCTCCTTTCCAACCTTGTAAGAGGGAATTGTCCCCAGAGGTAAATTGTGAATGATTAAATGTCCTTATTTGCGGGGGCTACGCACGCACAATGTGACAAGAGTCCGTGCGTAGCTACTATTATGCCATGTCGGGTAGCCTTTAGGACTCACAAGCATGCCTCTACGTGTTGTGCCGGTATCTTTACATGTATTTTTGATTATTTAATATTCTTGAAAATTTCGTGGGATTAGTAGGAGGTATTATGTAAATTTAAATGCTTAAATCCCTGCTTCCAAGTATGTTCCCTGAATTATTCCTGGATTTCCTGATAATTATATGTATGTTTACGAGCACCCGAGTCACATGTATGATTCGTGAGAGGGGGAGCCTTATATTATGTCAATTGTGTCGCATGATCGATTCGCGAGCGGAGTAATAGATGCATCTATGGTTCGAGCCGTTCGACCCTCGGCAGTGCACATTTAAATTTTGCGTCGCTTCGGCCGTACGCCTCGACATATTATATGTTATGTGCTTGATTGAGAGTCTTATTATTATTTTTTATAATTTATGGTTCTGTGTGGAAGGAAACTTGTGATTTTTATTAAATGTTGTTACTTGACACTTGCAGGTAGATTGTTATCTTGTTGTATATTGATGCTCCATGTCTACTCACTTTCCATAAAATGTTAATCCTGTCTAGATTTATTAAATCACATTATCAATAATGACCCTAGTGAGTAACACGTCTACCTCTCGTCACTACTTCTTCGAGTTTAGACGGGATACTCACTGGGTACATATTTATTTATAGGTACTCATGCTACACTTCTGTACTTAATTGTACAGGTCCTGAGGCTGGTGCTTCTGGTTATCGTACCAGAGCGAGATCGTGAGGGTATCTTCTGGATTAGACTACACGGTGAGATGCTCTTCATGGCGTTCCTCGGTAGCACTGTGGAGTTTCTATTACTTTTGGATATTTTTGTCTACCCCTTTCAGACAATTGTATATTTATTTTTGTCTACTTTGTATATTTCACTAGTCGCCTGTGGACTTGTGACACTAGGTCTTGGCACACGTAGTAGACTTTCTCGTATTTTTACTAAATTGGATATGTCGGCATGATTTTCGGTTGCATTGAATTTAATCACCTCACTTAACCGCCTTCATTTAATGATTTCTTAACTTAAAAATTCGGTAAACACTTAAATATCCAATTAAGTAAAGTAACTTCGTTAGTAAACTAGTGTTGGCTTGCTTGACTCCGGCGTTGGGCACCATCACGACCTGAGTTGGAATTTGGGTCGTGACAAAAGTTCACAATAACTCACGGGAAGCGAACTCGTCAAACTCTGGAAGACGACAACATAACATTTGATGATACATATGCTGATGGATTAATGATTCCCCACAATGACGCACTGGTAATATCTTTACTTATACATGACACTAATTTAAAGCGAGTTTTTATTGATCCAGGTAGCTCTATGAATATTATTCTATTACGAGTCGTGGAAGAGATGTTGATGGGCGACCATGTAATTCCAAAGCACGTTCCCTATCCAGATTTTATAACTCTACTGTAATTACAAAAAGGGAGATTGAATTAACCACCTATGCAGAAGGGGTCATCAAAGAAACAAAATTCCAAGTGATAGACACGGATATGGCCTATAATGTGATTATGGGAAGGCTGTGGATTCACGATATGGATGTTGTGCCATCCACATTACATCAAGTTATCAAATTCTTTTCAGAATAGGGTATTCAACAGATTCGAGGAGATTAACAAACTTCAAGGAACATCAACTCAGTGATACACACAAGTCAAAAATATACAAGTGCAGATAAAAAAGATACGAGTGCAGATCAGAATGATACGGGTACAAGTGAAAAAGATGCGCTTCCAGACCAGAAGTAATTCAGGAGCCAGAGGAAAATGAAAACACTAAAACAACGATTGAAGAGCTCGAAGTTGTTCCATTATTCGAGTAATGGCCAGATCGAAGAATCCATATCGGAGCAAAACTAAACCTAGAAAGGAGAGGTAAGTTAATCGAATATTGAAAATCCAACACGGATTGTTTTGCATCTAATTCAAATATGACAGGTATACCCCGGAAGTGATGACTCATAAATTAAATGAATATTTATCCTTCGTACCTGTCAAACAAAAGAAGAGGAAGCAAGGATCATTCAAAAATCAAGTAATCGATGAAGAGGTACATAAACTCTTAATGATCGGTTCAATACACGAGGTAAAATATCGTAATCGATTAGCTAATATTGTGATAGTACTGAAAAAGAACGGTAAATGGGGAGTTTGTGTGGATTACACTGACTTAAATAAAGCATGCCCAAAGGATTCATTCCCTTTACCGCATATAAATCAATTGATTGATTCTACCGCAGGTCACGAATTATTAAGTTTTTAGATGTGTATTGTGGTTATAATCAAATAAAAATGGACTCTTTAGACAAAGAAAAAACTTCATTTATTACGAACATGGGGCTTTTTGTTACAAAGTCATGCCTTTTGGCTTGAAAAATGTTGGAGGTTGGTGACCAAGATGTTCTAAGAACACCTGGGGAAGACAATGGAAGTGTACATTGATGATATGTTGGTCAAATCAACACAAGCGGAAGATCATTTTCAACATCTTTCAACTACCTTTGAGATCCTCCGCAAGTATAACATGAAACTGAACCCAGAAAAGTGCGCTTTTGGCGTAGCTTCAGATTGACAGGTAGGATCGCAGCTCTGGAAAGATTCATTTCAAGATCTTCAGAGAAAAAATTTAAATTCTTTTCAGCATTAAAGAAGCAAAATCAGTTTGAATGGACTGAGGAATGCCGACAAGACCTCAAATATTTGAAGGCCTCAAATCCTCCCCTACTGTCTAAACCAAGGGACGGAGAAAGACTATATGTATATCTTGTAGTTGCAGAAGTAGCTGTAAGTGCAGTTTTAGTAAGGGAGGACAAAGGTAAAAAATCTCCTATTTATTATGTCAATAAATCTTTATTAGATGCTGAGACTAGATATTCATCTAGAGAAAGTTGCTTTAGCCTTGGTCATGGCTGCTAGGAAATTGGACCCGTATTTTCAATGCCATCCTATTTCGGTAGTAACTTCATATCCATTAGGGAATATTTTGCATAAACAAGAATTGTCAGGCATAGCAAAGTGGGTAATAGAATTAAGTGAATATGACATTATTTATCAACCTAGGACAACAATAAAATCTCAAGTTTTAGCAGATTTCATCGCAAATTTTAATACAAAAATAGTTCCTGAAGTATAAAAGGAATTACAGATTTTTACTGGAGCTAATCCAAGAACATGGACTTTATTTACTGATGGCTCTTCAAGTCAAAGGAGCCAGCTTGGGAATTGTCCTAATCCCACCCTCAAGTAAAAGTATAAGGCAAGCAATTAGCGGGAATTGTCCTAATCCCACCCTCAAGTTAAAGTATAAGGCAAGCAATTAAATGTTACCCTATTACTAACAATGAAGCAGAGTATGAAGTTGTAATTGCAGGTCTGGAACTAGCACGAGAACTCTCCATAGAGAAAATCATGATTAAAAGTGACTCTCAACTAGTAGTCAATCAGATGCAGGGGACTTACACTGCTAGAGAGGCACGAATGCAACAATACTTGGAAAAGGCACGAGAACTGGTCAGGCAGTTCCAATCATGGAAGATCGTGCAAATACCCAGGGAAGAAAATGCATAAGCAGATGCGTTAGCTAACCTTGCTTCAGTAGCAGAAGTAACGAGTGAAGAAAATGTTATTGTAATACATTTATTTCATTCAACACTTGACTAAGATAAACACAAGGTAAGCTTTAATAATTTAACCTGGGATTGGAGAAACGAGATTGTTAATTTTTTGCAATATGGGATCGTACCAGAATACAAGAGAGAATCTTAAGCGCTTTGACGAAAAGCTGCTCGTTACTGTCTAATTCGAGACAATTTATATCGAAAAATATTTGGCGGTCCTTTAGCAAGGTGTCTTGGAACCAATCAAACAAAGTACGTGATGAGAGAAGTACATGAAGGACATTGCGGAAATCATGAGGGTGGAAGATCTTTAGTTAAAACACTAATCAGAGCAAGGAACTACTGGCCTAAAATTGAAGAAGATGCGAAAACTTTTGTAGCCAAATGCGATAAATGTCAATGCTATGCTAACAATATGCATCGACCTGCAGAGTTATTACATACGGTTATTTCTCCATGGCCATTTATGCAATGTAGAATGGATATAGTAGGGCCTTTACCACAAGATAGAGGAAAGGTACGATTTTTATTAGGGTTAACAGATTACTTTTCAAAATGTGTAAAGGAAGGAGCTTTCAAACAGGTACGAGAGAAGGAGGTAACAGATTTCATCTGGCGAAACATTATATGTCGTTTTGCAGTTCAAAGGAAATCGTATGTGATAATGGCCCACAATTTATAGGCTCGAAAATCACTGAGTTCTCTCAAAGTTGGCAAATTAGACGAATAACATCTTCCGTTTAACATTTCGTGGCAAATGGTCAAGCAGAGTCAACAAATAAGATTATCATCAACAATTTGAAGAAGAGGTTAGAGAAATCAAAAGGGAATTGGCCTGAGGAATTACCAGGACTGTTATGGGCTTATAGAACTACAACAAAAATAGCCACGGGAAAAACTCCATTTTCGCCTGTGTACGGTTCAGAGGCTTCAATCCCAGTTGAAATTTGAGGGCCTAGCACGAGATTCACATTGGCAATGGAGGAATTAAATGATGACGATTTAAAAACAAATTTAGACTTACTCGAACAAAGAAGAGAGGCGGCTTTAATACAGATGGCAGCACAAAAATAAATCATAGAACGATACTACAACAAAAAGGCTCACCTCAGGTACTTCCAAATTGGGGACTTCGTTCTTAAAAAAAGTTTTTCAATCAACAAAAACAACAGGAGCAGAAAAGTTAAATCCAAATTGGGAAGGACCCTATAAAGTTCAAGGTATCTCTGGAAAAGGTGCCTACGAGTTAGAAACCATGGATGGTAAGGTCATACACTTGAGTTGGAATGTTGTTCATTTAAAGAAATACTATTTCTCAGCAAAAGAAATACCCACGGTCAGGTATCATTCATTTACGATTTTTATTTTGTACAGTTAAAATTATACTAACAATTTTAGGTAATAGGCAAAAAGCTAGCCCACAACAAATGATGCTATTAGACCTAAAAGACACGCGGAAGAAACGTTATTCCCGGTCTAGGATTGAAATCATTCTGATAGAAATATACATGGTTAAGCAATCATCATCTAAATTATATATACCTCCGAGTCCCGTATGTTTTTCCTTTTCAGGAAATGGACCACATGGAAGGAAAAATCAAGTGCTCGAGATTTCATACTTCAAAGTTCAAATACTTGGGGGACTATACATACATATGGGAGGCAAAAAAGACAAGAAAAAGTCAGAATTCAAGTCAAAGCCTAAAGGTCTACTCAACAAAACGAAAGTTAAGAGCGAAGTCAAAGAGCCAAAACGCAAGCTTGATTCAAAAACATATGAAGAATACACTCATGGATGTAAATTTCAATATTTACGAATATTTAGGTTAAAGGCAATAGTTAGTCACTGGTTGCAAGATATACCCTTCAAATTTTTACAAATCTGTTGTAAAGAAAATAGTTACGAAAGAGTTATAGATTATACTTGAATACATGTAACGTATTATATAATTTGAAAGTTTGAATGATACAAAACTTTCCTCAAAAGCTACTCAAGGAAATGTGTGTGTTCCTATTTCTTCTTTTGTATGTTTACACCATTATGAAGTTGAGACGTCTTCTGTAAGGCCCCGTAAAATTTTGCCTAGAAACTCGGGACTTCATGGTGCCGATAATAGATTTATGTGTTATAACGCGGTTAAGACTTTTTGGATTGAACAATACATTTTTGGGCTAAAGGAAAATGTTTGGAAAATATGTGCTTTTTTGCAGCCCATTATGCGGCCGCATAATCGCTCTACGGACTGCATAATGGCCGCAGAGTAAAGCAGAAAATTTGGCCAATTTGAGGTCAACCTTGCGGTCAATTATGCGACCACATAATCACTATGCGGACCACCGCATATTGGCCGCATAATTCCTCTTGGGTTTCTGCGAAGGGAGTTCTATGGTGCATTATGCGGCAGCAGAACAAGTACGCGGACCGTATACTGGTCGCATACCTGGGCCGAAAGTTCAAGCCCCTAAGGGCTTTTTCTGCTGTCACTTTGCAGACCGCATAACCCTTATGCGGTCGCATATGAGACCGCAGATCTGTGCCGGGGCTCCTAATTTCTAATTTTTCTACCCGATCCTGTGTCGATAAAACATATTCCATAGTCTATTTTGAGCTCATTTTCTGATAGTATAGAGTGAGAGCAGGAGCCTTAGATTGAGAAAGTGATCCTCATCAAATATTCTTCAACTCTTGCTTAGAACTTTTAAGATTATCAAGGAAAGAAACCTAGGCCTTCATCCTAAAGGTAAGAATCTATACCTTAGCCCTAAATTTTGAAATTTATACTGAAAATGAGTAATTAATAAGATGGTCCATGGGTATGAGAGTTGTTTATCTTGCATGCATGTGTGATAAAAGAGTGTGGGGAGAATGTGAGCTAAAAATGGTGACTGATGGGTTGTGGATGATGAAACCTTCCATAAAAAGGACCTTGAAACCTTAATACACACTAAGTATTTGATAAAAAGCTCAAGTGAGCAAGAACCATGAACGTTTTCCTAATTCTGGGTTCATTTTAATATATTGCTAAAATAGATTGAGGTTGCTAAGGGTTCCGGATTATTGTAGTGTCTAAAGAAGCGCAATTAAGGTATGTACGGCTAACTCTCTTCTTTTTAGAATCGAACGCTTGGTGTCCGAATAATTGGTGTAAGTTCCGACTTGATCATACTAGAATTGATTGCCTTAATTTGTTGGGTTGAAAGATTCATGTTCCATAATTGTTTTAGATGTTTACCATTTCATCATGTTATTTGAGAATGTGATTATGATTTTCCAAGCTCCTTCCCTTATGTGTGTAATGCCTTATATGATAGTACTTATTGACATGGATGATGATGCTATTTGAACGAATAAAAAGGGAAAGACATGAATTGTAAAATGCGTCCAAGTGCCAAGAACTACTTAATAAATGAGGATGTTTGTGCCATGTAATGAAAGATGGGAAACAAATGTGAATTGAGTGAACATTTGAAAGAGTTTATGTCTCAAGTGATATGGCTTAGCCAATCGGGACGAGATCGGACACCATGTCGTACACATGGTGGTACTTATGCTGGATTTACTGATTATTATTGTGGATACGGGTTATGTCTCGCTTGAGATGGCTTATCCGATCGGACTGAGACCGGACTCCTATAAAAACATGGTGGCATTGTGAGTTCTGGAACTTGGCACTAAGATTAACAACCTAAAACATGGAAAATTTGAATCGGAACTATGTGATCCTTACTTGGTGTTTTCTTTTGTATTTCTGTGAAGCACTTATTGGTTATTATGACTGCCTTCTCTTTGCTTCACTTGTAATGACCTAAAGGGCTTTTTTATGAATTGAGACTTTATTCCAGGATTATTACCTTAAAATGATTAATTTTAATTACCTCGAATTGTATGCGCAATCCGGGCGTGAAACCGGAAAGCTTTTATGCGGCAATATGAGAAAACAGTAAATTTTAGACTTAAATTTGGTTTTAGTTGACTTTGGTCAACATTTTGAGTGAACGGGCCCAGATTTGTGTTTCGACGATTCCTGGAGGTCCGCAGTAAAATATGGGACTTGGGCGTATGCCCGGAATCGAATTCTGAGGTCCCTAGCCTTAGAGAAACAATTTTTGAAGAAAATTGCTATACTGAAATTTTAAAGAAAATAAAGAAATGATTATTATTTGAACTCATTAGTATCAGGTCCATTTTTTTTTTCTGGAACCCGATATAGGTTTTTTATAATGTGAAAGTCGTACTTTTGAAATTTGATGAGAATCGGAATTTATTTGACGTGATTTGGATGCCCAGATGAGAAATAGTGAAAGTTGAGTGTTCTTGAGGAGAATCTTGATTTTGAGGTTGAATCTGTAATTTTTTATGTTATTTCAATGATTTGATCGCACGAGCAAGTCAGCATGATATTTTTGGACTTGCGTGCATGTTTGGTTTGGAGCCCGGAGGGCTCGGGTGAGTTTTGAGTAAGGCCATGGGGGTGTTTTGACACTTAGAAAAATAACTTGGGGTTAAAAGTTGCAGGTTCAATTCTCTGAACCCAAAAGCGTGGCAGCATTTAGAATTCCGCGGCCGCGAAATGCTTTCTGCCGTAGCGTCCGGAATTCTGCTGACCGCGGTTAGTGAAGCCAGAGTTTCCTCCGCCGCGCCCCTAATTCCGCTGGCAGCGGAATTTTACCGCTGGCAGCAGTGGTCTGGCCTTATGCACATGTATAAATACGGATTTTTTAACTATTTTTCCACTTTTCATAAATAATAAAACCCTAGAACTCAAGAGGCGATTTCTCCAAAATACTTTCTTCCCCAAATCATCAGTAAGTGATTTCTAACTCATATTTTTCAATCCTTAACTACTTGTTACAAGATTTTAACCTAGAATCTAGCACTTTTCATGGTAGAATTAGGGATTTTGGGAAAACTTAGGAAACCCATAATTTTTCAATAAAGTTATTTCCTTTAACAATAATTAATGATATTAAACCCAATTATAATTAGATACAAGTGAATTGAAGGCAATTCCTAAAGGAAAAGTTGTGATTGAGCAGTAAGGGCCAGCTGGATTGAGGTAAGTGTTTGGTTTAACCTTGACATGGGGAATAGGAATCCCCAACCTAAATGATATGTGAATTGCATGTGTGTGGTATATAGGTGAGGTGACGAGTATCTATGCATCACCAAATTAATTGTTAAACATGATCCCTTCCCTATCTCCAATTATTTGATTCTTGATTTACTTGATACATGATTTCTATGCCTCTATGTCTACTTGTTTTCGTCAACTTGTTGTTAAGCATTGTTTTATGAAATTCGAAAGTATGAGCTGAAATCCTGGATTCAGTGTGATATATGAAAGGTTGAGTTGGTCGACAGTGTTCTACGAAATCTATAAATTCTGGTTGGTTTCATTGTGAAATGATCATTGATGAGGTTTATGAGTAGTACGGATTTTTTATTACACGTGTTGAAACAATTATTATTATTGAAGGAAGTGGATTGAATTGTGAAATCTTTATGAATAGATTTATGAAATTGTCTGGTGGGAGCGGGTTGCACGTCGCAACAAGGAGTGGTAAGGGTGGACAGGTGGGATCGGGTTGCATGCCGCAACAGGAGAAATAAGGGTGATAAATATATAGGGAGGAGTAATAAGGAAGGACAGGTGGGAGTGGGTTGCGCGGAGAAAAAAGGAGTAATAAGGGAGAATATTTATGATATACTGATTTTAAACACATGGAACGGAAATCTTTCTATTTTATTCTATTGTTTATCTCATATTTGGCACCTACGGTTGTTTTAAAAGTGAGATTTGGAAATGAGGAAACTTATATGAGGATTTGTTATAGCTGAGACCTGGAAAGGGTAACTGAGTTTATTTTATTTATTGCGTAAGTTTATTATTTTGTTTAGTTTAGAAGTATTTTCCTGCTTTATGTTACAATATGCACAGGTTATGTTATAAATGCCCCGCCGTAGCCTCGTCACTACTTCGTCGAGGTTAGGCTCGGCACTTACTCAGTACATGGGGTCGGTTGTACTGATACTATACTCTGCACTCTTTTGTGCAGATCCATGCACTGGTCAAAGCTGATCCTTTGAGCATAGTCGAGCAGCATTATCATAGAGACACGAGGTAGATCTGCTGGTGTCCGCAGATTCCTGGAGTCTTCTCATATTTTTACTTAGATACTGTTTTTAGTTCATTCAAAAAAAAAATACATTTTTCTTTCAGCCCGTTTATTTTTAGTACTCTATAGTAGTTCGTGAAATTGTGACACTAGACCATGGGTAGTTTCATAGTTATTGTTATTAGCTCGTGGTTCATTTATTATTTCGAATATTATTTATGACATTAGTTATTGGGAAACGTTAGATTCATCATTTGTTTTAAAATTTCCTATTCATGTTTAAGCAAATATTCAGATGAAAAGGTTAATTGAGTTCTAACATTGGCTTTCCTAGAAAGTGTGGTATTAGGCGCCATCACGATCCTGTGGGTTGGGAATTTGGGTCGTGACAAGTTGGTATCAGAGCTCTAGGTTGCTTAGGTCCCACAATTCACGAACAAGTTTAATGAGTCTGAAGGATCGGTGCGGAGACGTCTGTACTTATCTCTCAGAGGCTATGAAGTTAGGAACAAAACTCAATTTTTATTTCTACTCTATCGTGCGATTCTTGATATCTCAAATACTGATCGAACTTTTCTATTCTCTCGCAGATGGCGAGAACACGTGCTTATTCTTCCGCTAACCAACAGTCTGGTCCAGCAGCATCAGCTCCTACCAAGGGCAGAGGTCGAGGCCACGCTAGAGGCCGAGGCAGGGGCAGGACTCAGCCAGTTGCTCATACAGCAGTCCCAGCTGCGGCACCCCAGATTCATATTAATGAGGGGGTTCAATGTGATGACCCAAAAGGTCATCCTAAGTAATTCTAGCTAAATCTGTTTTCCAAGGCCCCGAAAGCCTCCGTTAATCTCACCTCGATATGCGTGCATAGCCCGGGCGTGTAGTCAGGAAGCCTTTATGTTGAAATTTGATGAAAATGGAACTTTATGATAATTGAAGGAATAAAGTTGACTTTGGTCAATATTTTTGGTAAACAGACCCGGACCCATGATGTGACGGTCCTGGAGGGTCCGTAAGAAAATATGGGACTTGGGCGTATGCCCGGAATCGAATTCCGAGGTCCCAAGCTCGAGAAATGAATTTTTAAAGAAAATTGTTTTCTGAAAATAATAAAGGATTTTGAAAATGAATAATTATGTGAAAACCGTATTAGCGGGCCCGTATTATGGTTCCGGAGCCCGGAACAGGTTTATTATATGTTATGTGACTTCTCTGTGAAGTTTGGTGTAAAACGGACTTGAAATGACGTGTTCCGGATCAAAATTGGAAACGTTAAGCCTTATGAAGCTTTAAGGAAATTTCTATGAACTTTGAGGTTTAATTCCTTATTTTCGCTGATATTTTGCTGATTTGAAAGCTTGAATAAGTCTGTAGGATATTTCGGGAGTCGTGTGTATTTTTGGTTTTGAGACCCGAGGGCTCGGGTGAGTTTCGGGTAGCTAACGAGGTGTAAAAGTCATGAAAAAATCTTGTGTTTGGTTGATTTTCTGGTGTCTGGTAGCTTAGTCTATGCGATCGCATAGGTGGAGTTGCGATCGCATAGGTGGAGCTGCGATCGCATAGAGTTGAGAGTGGGGGAGGGGTCTAGTGTCCTCTGCGATCGCATAGAGTTGAGAGTGGGGGAGGGGTCCGTTGTCCTCTGCGATCGCATGGATGGGTCCGCGATCGCAGTGTAGGGAGTCCGGATGTTCTGCGATCGCATTCCTTCTTCGCGATCGCGTTGTGTACCAGGGTGACTGGGTGGAGGCTAGGTAGTTCTTCTCTGCGGTCGCATCATTTCCTTCGCGATCGCAGAGGTATGTGGAGTTAACCTTCCGCGACCGCAACCTTCCGTTTGCGGTCGCATAGTAGGGATTCCTATAGCTCTGTGATCGTTGCTCTTCTTCCGCGATCGTAGAGAACAAAATCGCCCAGTTAATTCCTTAAGTCAAAAACAAAATACTTCCACGGGATTTTTCATAATTCACCGACTTCTTCTTCCCCAAGACCCCATAGGCGATTCCTAAGCTAGTTCTCCTCCATAACCAATT
>ML282065.1:31499-48996 GCA_005239495.1 Nicotiana undulata | reverse complement strand
CAAAATCCTTTATTATTTTCAGAAAACAATTTTCTTCAAAAATTCATTTCTCGGGCTTAGGACTTCGGAATTCGATTCCGGGCATACACCCAAGTCCATTTTTTCCTACGGACCCTCCGGGACCGTCAAATCACGGGTCCGGGTCCGTTTACCAAAAATGTTGACCAAAGTCAATTTTATCCATTTAGTTATCATAAAATTCCATTTTCATCAAATTGCAACATACAGACTTCCCGGCTACACGCCCGGGCTGCGCACACACATCGAGGTGAGACTAACGGAGACTTTTGAGGCCTCGAAACACAGATTTAGCTATAATTACTTAGGATGACCTTTTGGGTCATCACAGTATTGATACCCAATTTTTTCTCAAATTTTTTTCAAACTTGTATATAAGATTTCAAAATCACTCTTTGCAATAATGAGTATTTCTCCTAATTTTTCCATATTTTTATCTAAGTTATTTCCCTATTTATTTAATATTGTTCATAAATTGTGCTCTAAAATAATTTTAAAATATTTTCCAGTTCAGTATGTCAATCACTTTTTACTTATTAAATATAAATTATTTCATAAATTGACTAATTGAGTACTATTTAATTGCAATTATAGTTATAGCCTAATCAGTCATTTTATACCCTTAAAATCAGAATTCATGTCTTTTATATTTTTTTATATTGTCTAATTACTGTAATTATACTTATTTTTAACTTAATTTCATTTTATAAAATTATTAGCTATTTTATTTAATTAATTATCTATTTTCATGGGTATTTAACACCTGGCCACATTTTATTTAAATTCTAGCCCAATTTCAATTCCAACCCACCTAATTAACTAACCCAGTTCCTACCCAACCCAAACCCAATTAAATACCCGGCCCACCTGTGACTCGATCTTGACCGTTGATCAAATTTGATCNCCCCCCCCCCCCCCAGACCACTCATTTTGGAGACCTCTCATCTCTCTCTATATGCTCTCTCTCTCTCTACTCTCTTTAGAATCTTCCAACCCTTTGTCTTCTCCGATGGCTCAGCCTTCATCTCCGGTCACCTCCCGTCTCACCCCTTCAACCACCGGCCACCATGAAGCCACATCGCTCCGGCTACTTCGTCTCTAAGCCCCTTTAAGGATTTCAACCATGCCAGACGGCCATGGAGGCTCCTGCCTGGATGTTTCCTGCCTTCTCCGGCGAGGTTCGACTCGATGGTGCTCTAACCACCACCGTCTCTGAGTTTTACAACAGGTTCTCCGATCTTTCTCTGGGTTCTTATGAAACCCTATTTTGCCTAAACCTCTTAAATCTCTGGTATTTTTAACGATTCCTACTTATTTCTTCATGTTTTACTTTATCCTCAACTGAATCTCTGAGGTTCAACAGCTTTTAAACATTTTACTTCATTTTTCGAAACTAGGGTTTCTCAAAACCTCTTATATGCTAGTCTTAACTGAGTTTCTCTTTCATGCTTAAGCTTGTTCCCTGCATATCGTGATGATTTTGTGATTTTATCTTACCTATGTTAAAAACCCTAATTTTTCACGTTTCTGTGTTTGGTTCTCTTACTGTTTGACTCCTGCTGGGTTTTCTATGATTATCATGCTTCGAATAAACCTTTGGTCTACTTGTGACATCTTCGTGTGATTCTATCTCATATGTTCGTTCAAATTCCTGCCTCTTTCTGTCAATACTACTAGGCCATGCTTATTTGATACGATTGTTTGTCTTCTCTGTTTATATGTTGAACTATAGAATCACAACTTTCTCTTGATTGGTTCTGATTTTTCTTACTCGATGGTCTGATTGGAAGATCTCTTTTAAAACCTTGGAATGTTGTTTGTCCACTTAAATTGATTGATTCCTTTGCCTTATATGCTTTCCTTAATCAAAGTCGTCTGAATTTAGTCTTAATTGACTACCCTATACTTAGTAAACTTTTATTCTTTCATTATTGGCATGATACTGATTGTATTACCTTATGTGGCATATGTTCCTACCGTTTGAATTTGAATCCCTAAACTTAAGGGATTACTTGTCTTAACAACTCATTGACTGATCTGAGTTCCTTAATTACCAAGTTACTTTGATATTTTCCTTATTTAACTTTGTACAGTCTTCTATTTACCTTATATGCTGAGTGTTCTTTACCATTCTTAGAATTTTGAATCCCACAATTCAAGGGAACCGTGTATTCTTTCTCACTGATTGATTATGCCTTCTCCTATTTGTGATTCTTACCTTATGTGATCACCTATTTCTCAACTATAAATAATGTGCTCTTTCATTGAGCAAGATGAGTCGAACACAATCAATACGACCCACTTTCACACACAGACTGACATTAGCATCAGTCGAATACTGCTCCATTCCCTCTATATTACTCTCTTGCATTCTACTTCTCTTGGCCTTCTTTTTTCTCTATTATTATCTGTTACTTGCTACTAGCCGGCTGCTAAGCCAAGGCTAACATTGTTCTATTCAATACTCTCTCTTCTGCCGCTCTTTACTTGCATCACTGGTATGTCCTAGTTAATATTATTTCACTCCAAACAATATGCTTCAATTTTGCTTAAGGTTCTTGCTCTTTCTTTTGTGCTTCTATTTGTGGTTCTATTGCTTACCCTGTCACTAGCATGTCTAATCCCTTATATGATCTCTCTTCTTCTTCTAGTTTAACTTAATCCTGTGTTGTTTTCTCTAGCTTATCATGTCCTATACTGTCGTTGTTCCCCATTCTTCCTATCTGCTTATTATCCCCTATATGTTTGTGTAGCAGCTGTGTACTATTTGGTATCTCTATGGGTTAAATTTGTACCTAAACTTATTACATACTATCACCCTTATTAGTCCCCTGAACCCCTTTCCCTGTTTGTGATTGTTCCTTGGTATCCTACTGAGTTAGGACTCTCTTCTGTTTTAACATTAGTCCTTATGTGTTTTCCCTGAAACTATGTAACTTCAAAACTTCTTTTCAAACTCAAAACTCCTTTTCAAAAGCACTTTCACAATTACTAGACCCTTAGGTTCTACCCTCCTCAGTGTGAGCATCGCTTAGGGAACCATGAGTTACCTCTGAACCTTGAGACACTGAGGTAGGGCACTCTACACTGCACTTGTGTAACTGTCGACATTCCTGGGTGCTGGTATTGGCCAGGGCCCCCATTTCGGCCCTTTGGGAGCTTTGTCATACCCAGGCTGGATAAGGATGTGAAGTTGAAAGGGGTGAGGCTGGAAGATTGGGCCTATGTGAAGGCTCCCTATAGAGTAACTTCTTGTTTTCTTTCAATTACTGTAATTCATTCGATATTTGGGCTGTAATAACTTGTAAACAGACCGCTGGGGCTATATAGTGAAATGGGTGGGGGAATATGCATGTTTAGCTTCCATAATGGGTAGAGAACATGTTCATAGGATTTATTTACCTATTTGTGCAATAGAACAACCTGTTTAGGACATGCACTGCATATCTTAGAAATCCTATTTTTTAGGTCTTTCACTTTCAGCATGTCATTCATTCCTCTCATGATCCTGATCAATTAATAATGAACAAATAAACTATCATTTTTTCATATTCATGGCATTCTAGAAACCATGTTATTAGGAACCCTTTGTGCATTAGATATCCAGGCTGTTAGGGCTATACTTGTTCGAGTTTCAATCGCTAAACCACTACCGAGCATGCTTAATCTAATAAAATCTAGCCAATTCGTTTGAAACAAACTTTTCTGCAAACATGTTTAAAATCAGAGTCTGAGCATGTATGTCACCCTTAAAGCAATTAGGCAAATGTTAAGACGCCTAGGCAAGCCTTAGGTTTAACACGTAATTGAATCGAATCTACCAGACCTCTATTAATCTACCTTTTGGAAATTCATAAACTTTGATGTTCTTGCCCCTTTCATGGAAATCTGCTATGTTTGTCTAACTCCTGTATTTCATTTTAAAAACAACTCTTAAACAGTGCACTTTCTTGTTCCTCAATCACTGATTTCTGACTTCTAATCTAGCTTCAAACTGTTAAGTTTTAAATCTGCTGCATTACTCCTAAAGTCTTTTCTGAACTCTTTTTTTTTTTTTTAAAGCAGTCTTACAAATTACTGAATCTTCAGTCCATTACTGGATTTTTGAATTTCAAATAACTAATGTACTTCTGCTCAATTTACTGCTTTCCAAAAGTATTTTGAGTAACTGTATGCTCCTGAGTTAAAAAATGCTTTTGATACCTGTATTCCTGCAACTACTATTTTAAATACTTCGATTTTAACTCGTTCAGATTTGAACTTAAACTACTGCTCTTTTACTAAAACTCCCTTGTCTTGAAACTTCCCTTTCTGAGACTGTAATTGTGTTCGAGACGTGCCAATCGTATGTCTACTTGTGGAGGTATCTATGAGCTTTTATTTGTCCCTATGTGTCCTTTCATATGTGAAGTCCTACTTGTTATGCTTGTCGCCTAGTATTTTATCCTTTAAACCTAGGATGTCCAGCCTAGCATTCACACTGTAGGATTAGTGGTCCTAATCACCCTCCAGGACTCATAGGATGGGAGGGGTAATGGCACGCAATAAGCTTTCGTGACAAACACATGCGTTTTAAACAACCTTACGGGGCGGCAAGGGTAGAATACGGATATGATGACTGGTGCGCTAATACCACGTGTAGCCGCCTCACCGAGGTGTGACATACCGGGTATTGAATTGAAGTGATCCGTATTACTTTAACCCTAGGACAGTTTCTTTTTTTCAAATGTTTATTTTTATACTTTCTCCAAACTTTTAAAGATTCTTAAGCTTGTTTAAAATCCCCTCTTATATGAACCTTACTTGTTACTTGTTCACCGTCCAAATTCACAAAACATATTGGCTGGGACCCACAGTTGTGGATCTTTAGGGGTGCCTAACACCTTCCCCTTGGGATAATTTCAAGCCCTTACCCAATCTCTGAAAATGCAAACTAGTTCACGAGTTATCAACTCTAGGTGCCCTAACGCACCATAAAATCGTTAGGTGGCGACTCTTCCTTAAACCTCTTCCTTTAAGGAGTTGTCCAAAATGTCATCAACCCGATCTCTCCGTACTTAACCCGTGTGATTGAAAAAGGGGGCGCGACAGCATGGCGACTCTGCTGGGGACATATTCCTTAGGCTTATACCGTTACAATTTGCTTTGTGAATTTGGATCTTTAATTTTCATTTAAATGCTTACACATTTTCCTATTCCCCGTTATATACCGTTAATTGTTTAATTTTTGCAAGTATTTATTTTGCCTGAACGAAACTGACATATCTTCATGTTTCTTTGTAACCGCTTTCCATTATAACTGTTGTATTTCCTTCCTTTACCGCTTTTCTCAACGTGAAGATACATGCCTATCTGTTTTAATGCTTATTATTGCATATCATGCTCCGCATTCATATCCCACTCGTGCCAAACAAATCCTATAGCAACGCTTACAATGAGTGGTTGCGCTTTTCCAATATTATCACCCCCTAAATTCAGAAAGGCGTATTTGCGGTAAAACTAGTCGATCAGCGGTGCAGTCGACAGTTCCATGCCTTTCCCCTTGAGTTGTCCGCTCAAGGGTACCAGTCTAAAACCCCAATAGAAACCTTACTCTATCGTATGTTGCATGCATCATGTTCAAACCTAGTCAGGCTAACGTGGTGTCCACACAATAGCTTTTAAGATAGCCTTGTCTGAAGTCCATTGGGTCTCCCCGAAACCCAAAAGGACGCCTTCACGTTCTGTGCATTTATTTGGAGAACTTAAATGCTCATTGCTAATTATTGATCTTAAATAATCAAGTCCGGTGGGGGTAAGGGCCTAACCTCTTTATTTTGCATAAATGAGGCACGAGGTCCCCAGATTCGGCATGATCACCAACATCCACCCAAAGCTTCTGAACTGATGGGAAGACTTGCATTCAGGTGACAAAACAGCAGTCAGAAAATACATGGGCAACTTGCCTTCTCTTTTGGACATTCAGCCAAATAACATGATGATAGAGGCTGCCACCACACTCTGGGATTGTGATCGGTCTGTTTTTCGGTTTGGGAACAATGAGATGACACCGCTGCTAGAGGAGATAGGGGGTTTGGCTAGTTTGCCTTGGGAGTCTCAAGGGCTATTGATGCCTGAAACCCGAACAGTCCGGGGTTTCCTTAAGATGATGGAACTGAAGAAGAATCCGAATTTAGTCTATTTGGAAGACTCGTACATCCCCTTTGACTACTTGTACGAGAGGTATGGCCATAGTCAGTCCTACCGCACATACCAGAAAGAATTCTCCCTCACCTCTCTAGGACACATTCACCGCCGTGTATTTGTCTTCATATTTTTCTTTTTGGGATTGATGGTCTTCCCGACGAAGAAGGGGAGAATCCACACCAGATTGGCCATGGTTACCAAGACTTTGATGGAAGGGATCGGCGGACAGGATTTCAGCATTGTACCCATGATCATTTCCGACATATACCGAGCTTTGGAAAACTGTCAACGGGGAGAGAAACATTTTGAGGGTTGCAACTNCCGACATGTTTGCACAGCTAGAAAATGCCAAAGGATGGGTTGAGTTATTGGGAGATTTGACCGAGAATCAAATCCAATGGATGTTCGAGTGGTTCCCGACCGACGAGTTCATCATTCGAACCAGAGATACCTCATTCTTGATATTGATTGGTCTTAGAGGGAGATACCCTTACGTCCCGATTCGAGTCATGAGGCAGGCAGGGAGGAAGCAAGTCATCCCAAGGGTCGAGAAAATGAATCATCTCAGGGCGGACTTCCAAAATGATGACAGCCCTCACAAGTGTCAAGCTCAGCAATTGTGGCACTGCATGATCCGTTTGGAGAATGATACTATCGAACCTGATAGGTATCACGCTGGTTGTTCTCCTTACTATCCGGGATGGTTGGAAGACAATTGGGGAGGAAATCTTGAGCCAGGTTTCACTCAAGGACATAGTGTCATAGACGAGAGAGCTGAGGCAACAACTAAGTTCAACCAGCTGCGCAAAAGGCTCCGTGACTGTGAAGAAGATGGTCACAAAATCCACGTAGCTAACAAAAAGTTGATCGAGGAATGGAAAGACATGGCAATCACTTCCACCCAAAGGTTAACACACTTGGAACGAGGCATCGTTGACTTGGAAGAGAAATTCCTTAGGAGGATCGAAACTTGTCAAAAGACCGAAGGAGCTGAAGGAGGAATTCTAGCCAAGACCTATTTGTTGCTGGAACTCCGCGAGATGGGAATGTTGATCAAAGTGAGCAGAGGCGCCGAGTCTGGGGAAGGTCCTTCTGGGACCAAATAAATAGGATTTGTCTTTACTTTGATTTTTTATGTAATAAGGCTACTGGCCATTAGTGACATTTTATATTTTCGCATTCTTAGAGTCAAGTCGGATTGGTCTATTTTTTCGTCATCAATAAAATGAGGCATTTAGTATTTAAGTTCTCCAAATTAATTTGTCGCTAGGCCTACCTCGGGCATAAAGAGGTTCCCCAACTTAGGATGCGTTTTACATTTTCGCATNGATTTGTCTATTTTATCATCAATAAAATGAGGCATTTAGTATTTAAGTTCTCCAAATTAATTTGTCGCTAGGCCTACCTCGGGCATAAAGAGGTTCCCCAACTTAGGATGCGTTTTACATTTTCGCATTACGTGTTTAAATTATCGCAATATTCTTTATATCTACACTAACATCACTGTATTTTTGTTAGTTATTCCCCTTCCCCAAAGGTTGGTTCGTGCACTCTGGCATCAACATCTTATTGCACCAGATCAAAGGGCCCTCCTCCTACTCCTCCTCCCAGTCCTCCCAAAGGGAAAACCAAGGGTAAAACTAAAATGGCAGACACAAGCGGTACTAGAAAAGACAACAGGGATGAGCAGGTTGAGATCGTTGATGGACAGGGTATTCAGGTTTTGCACGAGGGTATGACTCCACTAGAAAAGAAGCTGCTAAAATTCCAAGAAAAACTTGACCAAGTCAAGAACTTGGCCCACTTATCATTCTCCCTCAACGTCCCAAACGTTCACTTCCCAAATGCTCTGAACCCCACTTTACCCCAAAGCTCCCCAAAACAACCCAATCACCCCAAAGATCCCGTTCCACCAGCACCACGCAATTACAACACTCCACCTCTACAAGATCAGACAAGAGACCATTTCCAGGCTTATGACAACCCCATTTACGTGGAAACTATAGCTCACTCCACACCACATACATATGAATCTGACGAAAAGGACAAGCTCATCAGGAATCTAGCCGAGGAACTCAAGAAATTAACCAACCGAGTTCAGGGCGTCGTAGGAGTTAAAGGGGTTGAAGGATTGAATTATTAGGACCTTTGCATACAGCCCGAGTTGAACTGCCCGAGGGGTACAAACCTCCTAAGTTATAAATGTTTGATGGTACTGGTGACCCAAGAGTCCATCTGAGGACTTACTGCGACAAATTGGTCGGCGTGGGAAAAGATGAAAGGATCCGCATGAAGCTCTTCATGAGGAGTTTGAAAGGTGATGCACTATCCTGGTACATCAATCAGGATCCAAAGAAATGGATCAATTGGGTGAACATGGCTACGGACTTCATGGATAGATTCAGATTCAATACGGAGAATGCACCGGATGTGTTCTACATCCAGAACTTGAAGAAGAAACCAACTGAGACTTTTTGCGAGTATGCTACTCGTTGGAGGTCAGAGGCTGCTAAGGTCAGGCCAGCCTTGGAAGAAGAACAGATGAAGAAATTCTTCGTGCGCGCTCAGGATCCTTAGTACTATGAGCGGCTGATGATGGTTGAAGGGCACAAATTTTCTGATATCATCAAATTGGGAGAACGAATCGAGGAAGGCATAAAAAACGGTATGGTTACTAACTTTGAAGCCTTACAGGCTACCAACAAAGCTCTGCAATCCGGTGGTGTGTCCAAGAAAAAGGATATAGGAGCCGTGATGGTGGCACAACCAGCCAAGTCCCCTCCCAAATATCAAGTATACCCCGCACCTTCCTTCACATACCAACTAGCTCCAAGTTACCAAGCATCTTCACCTCAATACCAGAAAGCCTCACCCGCCTACCAAGATCTACCACCCACATATCAGCCTACCTCGCCCAGATATTCCCAGCCAGCTCCCGACTATAATGCCTACAATTCCCAACCTTCTCACTACCAATCACCACCTACTCGCCAAAACTTCCCAAGACCTCGCCCAAATTTCGACCGTCGTCCACCAAAACAGTATACCGCCATAGCTGAACCCATCGACCAATTATATGAAAAGCATAAAGCCGCAGGTTATGTCACACACATCCCCGCTGTCATCCCCTTGAAAGACAAGATACAAACCCTCATAGATAACAAGATCATTGTAGCCAAGGATCCTGCTCCTAATGTTTTTCAATAATCCGCTGCCTGACCATAAGGGTTGTGACCACATGATTGAGGTTGAAGACGATTGGGATCCTGAAGGATCAATTGGGCTAATTGCCAATGGCGATCCAAAGAAGCCTGCAATTACTCTTAATCCGATCATGGTCCAGATGCAGCCGTCTGAGGAAGTCGAGGTAAATATGTCCATTCCACTTGAGTTTGAATCAAGGCCACTCGCCGAGGGAAAAGCCCCAGGGCCGATCGAAGTCGAGTTTGTGCGATCGCTCGAAATTGCAACCCGACCATCTATAACATATACTCCGGCAGGAATAAGAACGACCTCATATATTCCAGTGGAAATGTCAACAACGGCACCCTTTTACTCAGACGCCATTCCATGGGACTATACCGCTGAAGCAAGGAGGAAAGGTAAAGGCAAGTCTGAAGAAGCCATCGTTGCACAGGGTATGACGAGAACTGGCAGAGTTTATACCCCTAAGCAGTTGGCCGAGTCTAGCAAGCAGGCCAACAGTCGTCCTCCCATCATTGAAACGGGTTCTGATGATCAGTGGAGAAAGATACAAGCTAAGGAGTACTCAGTCCTCGACCAGCTGAACAAAACGCCAGCTCAGATATCCATCATTTCCCTATTACAAAACTCTGAAACTCATAGGAATGCTTTGCTAAGGGTGCTGAATGAAGCATACGTGCCTGACAATATGACCAGTGGGGAAATGGCCAACATGGTAGGACAGGTGCTGGAGAGCCATAATATCACTTTCCATGAAGACGGGCTACCGCCTGAGGGGCTAGGGCATAATAGAGCACTACACATCACGGTACAATGTGAGGATCATTTAATCACAAGGATCCTAATTGATGGGGGTTCCAGCCTCAACATCTGTCCGCTGGTCACGCTCAAGAAATTGGGCAAAGGTCTACATGAGATAAAAGAAGGAGAGATCAACGTAAAGGCCTTCAACGGTTCGCAAAGGTCCACATTGGGAGAAATCAACTTGTGCTTGCAGATGGTACCAACTTGGTTCGATATAGATTTCCAAGTAATAGATGTGCCTGCATCTTACAACTTACTATTGGGACGACCTTGGATCCACGCTGCTGGGGCCGTGGAATCAACCCTACATCAAGCCGTGAAGTTTGAATGGAACCATCAGGAGGTAATCATTCATGGTGACGGTAGCAACCATATCTACGGTCGCCGGACCTTTTCGGTCATCGATGGAAGGAGAAAGTTGGGCGGAGAAATCTATCATAACATAGATCGTGTTAACGCTATTGACAAAGACAAGTGGTGGGGCAGTAAGACCAAAAGCATACTGAACTGGCAAGGGTACGAGCCGGGCAAAGGGCTCGGTAAGCATCTTCAATGAATAACAAAGCAGATAACACTCAAGAAGCATGGTACTACTTTTGGTCTAGGGTACAAATACATTTGGAAGGAGTTCAGGGACTGGTCGCCACCATAGCGCGGCCCTACTACCCATTGGAGCAACCAATACCCCACATAGAGAAGACTTTCCAGCCAGACGACGTCATATATGGTACAGACGAAGAAGAAGCACTAGCGGCAATGAGGGATCTCTTTCTAGATGATGAGGATATGGACTGCTGTGTCATCTTTGAAGAGGAGGGGGAGGAAGGCCCTTCCATACAAGTCGTGAGCAAGGGATCACATCTCCGCAATTGGTCTATCAGGACGACCAAAGCCCGTCGAGCCTCGGGGTAGCAAGGCTAACAAAACAAAAATTATTTACAGTTTATTTATTCAAAGCATTTCCGTCCTTTTCGCATTTTTAATTTCTGCAAGAAAAGAGCTCTTATGTTCAAACACTTACTCAATTTATCAAAGCATTTCCAATTTCTTTATAAATCTTACATTTACTTATATCTATTTGTTACTGTTTTCCTCTCCATTACTTTATTTTACACGGCATTACTATTACTTATCTTGATGAACCGACGACTGTGACCTGCAACGAGGCAACGCAACAAATGGATTCTGAGTCAGACGAGGATGATATACCTGAGGATATTATTAAAGAAGTCGAGAACTTTGAAAATAGACCTAAGTCTAACTTGGACGAGACTGAGGTCGTCAACCTGGGAAACACAAGGAACATCAAAGAAACACGCATCAGCATTCATCTATCACCGTCAGAAAATGAGGATTATACGGAATTTTTAAAGGAGTATGAGGACATATTCGCCTGGTCATATGATGACATGACTGGCCTCAGTACGTCTATTGTGTCCCACAAGCTGCCAACCAATCCGACATGCCCACCAGTAAAGCAAAAGCTCAGGAAGTTCAAACAAGACATGAGCTTGAAAATCAAAGAAGAGGTCACCAAGCAGATCAACGTCGGGGTTCTCCGAGTGGTCGAATATCCTACATGGTTAGCCAACATTGTGCCTATACCAAAGAAAGACGGGAAGGTCAGAGTCTGTGTCGACTACCGGGATCTCAACCGGGCCAGTCCAAAAGACGACTTCCCCCTGCCGAACATACATATTTTAATTGACAACTATGCCAAGCACGAGCTGCAGTCCTTTGTAAATTGCTTTGCTGGTTACCATCAGATTTGGATGGACGAGGAAGATGCTGAGAAAACAAAATTCATTACGCCATGGGGGTGTATTGCTACAAAGTGATGTCATTCGGTCTGAAGAATGCAGGGGCCACTTACATAAGAGCCATGACTACTATATTCCATGATATGATTCACAAGGAAATCGAGGTATATGTGGATGACGTCATCATCAAATCAAAGAAAGATGTTGATCACATGAAAGATTTGAGAAAGTTCTTCAACAGGTTAAGGAAATACAATCTGAAACTTAACCCCGCAAAGTTTGCGTTCGGGGTTCCTGCCGGCAAGCTGCTAGGATTCATTGTCAGTCGTCGAGGAATAGAACTAGATCCATCAAAGGTCAGAGCCATCCAAGAATTGTCGCCACCAAGGAACAAAAAGGATGTTATGAGCTTCCTGGGACGGCTCAATTATATCAGCCGGTTCATAGCCCAGTCTACCGTCATTTGTGAACCAATTTTCAAGATGCTAAGAAAGGATGCTGCCACCAAATGGACTGAGGATTGTCAAAAAGCCTTCGATAGAATCAAAGAGTACCTCTCAACACCACCAGTCTTGGTACCCCCAAATCCGGGTAAGCCCCTATTACTCTACCTGGCTGTATTAGATGGAACTTTCGGTTGCGTTCTCGGGCAACATGATGAAACAGGAATGAAGGAGCAAGCAATCTACTATCTCAACAAGAAGTTCACCCCGTATGAGGCCCGGTATTCTCTATTAGAGCGCACTTGTTGTGCTTTGACTTGGGTTGCACAGAAGCTGAGGCATTATTTCTGTGCCTACACAACGTACCTCATATCGAGGATGGATCTGCTCAAGTACATCTTTCAGAAACCTATGCCCGCTGGCAAGCTAGCTAAATGGCAGATCCTGTTAAGTGAGTTTGACATCATTTACGTAACTCAGAAGGCAGTCAAGGGACAAGCATTAGCCGATCATCTTGCTGAGATTCCCGTGGACGGAGAATACGAACCTTTAAAAACGTATTTCCCCGATGAGGAAGTATCATTCATAGGAGAGGACATTGTAGAATCCTACGACGGTTGGAGGATGTTCTTTGATGGGGCCACGAACTTCAAAGGCGTGGGTATTGGAGCAGTCTTAATTTCAGAAACTGGTCAGGATCACCCGGTATCCGCCAAACTCATATTCCCCTACACCAACAACATGGCTGAATATGAGGCCTGCATCCTTGGGCTCAACTTGGCCATCGACATGAATGTTCAAGAATTATTAGTGATTGGTGATTCGGACTTATTGATACACCAAGTTCAAGGAGAATGGGCGACCAAGAATTCCAAGATACTGCCATACCTACATCATGTGCAGGAATTGAGAAGGAGGTTCACAAAGATTGAATTCCGGCACGTTCCCAGAATCCAGAATGAGTTCGCCGACGCACTGACCACCTTGTCATCTATGATCCAGCATCCAGATAAGAACTTCATTGATCCTATCTCGGTGGGGATTCACACTCAGTCGGCTTACTGTGCCCACGTTGAAGAAGAAGCAGATGGAAAGCCTTGGTTTCATAATATTAAGGAGTACTTGGCAGAGGGAGAGTACCCAGAACTTGCAAACGCCACTCAGAAGCGCACTCTACGAAGATTATCAAAAAACTTCTTTCACAGCGGAGGAATCCTATATAGGAGGACTCCCAATCTGGGTTTGCTAAGATGTGTCAAAGCAAAGGAAGCAATGAAGCTGTTGGAGGAAATACATGCTGGTACATGCGGTCCTCATATGAATGGGTTTGTTATAGCAAAGAAGATTCTTCGGGCTGGTTATTTCTGGATGACCATGGAAACAAATTGCATCCAGTATGTCCGCAAATTCCATCGGTGTCAAATACATGGGGATATGATAAAGGTACCTCCCAGTGAGCTTAATGCAGCAAGCTCACCCTGGTCGTTCGCCGCTTGGGGCATGGATGTTATTGGACCAATCGAGCCTGCTGCTTCCAACGGACACAGGTTCATTCTGGTTGCTATTGACTATTTCACCAAATGGGTCGAAGTAGCATCCTACAAAGCAGTTACTAAGAAAGTGGTAGCCGACTTTGTCCGCGACCGCATTGTTTATCGGTTTGGAGTCCCAGAGTCAATCATCACCGATAATGGTTCCAATATCAACAGTGACTTGATGAAAGTGATGTGTGAAACCTTCAAGATCAAGCATAGGAATTCTACAGTATACAGACCTCAAATGAAAGGAGCCGTTGAGGCTGCCAACAAGAAAATCAAGAAGATACTGAGAAAGATGATAGAAAAGCACAAGTAGTGGCATGAGAAACTGTCATTCGCTCTGTTGGGGTATCGCACCACGGTTCGCACATCAACCGGGGCAACTCCTTACATGTTGGTATACGGTACAAAAGCCGTCATTCCTGTTGAAGTTGAAATTCCCTCTTTGAGAATCATACAAGAAGCCAAGCTCAGCAACAAAGAATGGGTAAGAAGCCGCTATGAGCAATTGTCCCTCATAGACGGGAAAAGAATGAACGCGGTCTGTCATGGTCAACAATATCAGAATAGAATGACCAGAGCCTTCAACAAGAGAGTCAAACCAAGACAATTCACACCGGTGCAGCTAGTGTTAAAGAAAATCTTTCCTCATCAAAACGACGCAAAAGGGAAATTCTCTCCTAATTGGCAAGGCCCGTACATGGTTCACCGAGTGCTAACAGGAGGAGCACTCACACTGGCGGAAATGGATGGAGAAGTTTGGCATAAACCAATCAATTCAGATGCAGTCAAGCGCTACTATGTGTAATGGTTATGCTTCTATCAATGTTGTAAAATGAACTACGCCTGACCTGATTCCCGTTAAAGAGGGGATACGTAGGCAGCCCTGTGGGTTCGGTCACATTCTAATAAAATTTTCATTTCCCCCACGAATGGAAACTGGGGCAGAATTTTGAGGAGGGACCTCAAAATTCCGAAGCAAGTTCAACCAAGCAACGCACCAGCTAGAAGCTTCACTCATCCAACTGGGGCAAATGTCAAGGAAGACCTTCAGAACTCCACAGCAAGAGAGGTTGCAATGTCTTGAACCGCGTCATGGTCGTCGGTTCATCCAAAGAAAACTATTTCTTTTCTATATGTTATATCATATTTTATAAAACCATGCATATTAAACAGTTTGTTTTAGCAACGCTACCCCTGTGGTACAAACAAAGTCATCATCATCAAGCAGATAGGCTGATCCGAGCCAGCAGGGATACGAACTAACCCTTCCCTCTACAGAACTCACGATTTTTCTTTGGATGTAGGAACAGATACGACGAAAGCCCAAGACATCCCTCTACCCCCACAAGACGCATGCTTCTCAAGGATACACTCTCGAATTCATTGCACATGACAATGCTTACTACTATCATCATGGCAAATGATGCTTCATTCACAACAGTCGTATCATCGCACTTTATCATCAGCTAAGAACCCTTATTATCACTTTATTCTCTACATTGCATGAGGCTACTTTCGGCCTTCCGAGACTAAGCTTTGTCTCCATCTTTCATGAGGTTAAGCTCTACCTCCATCTGCATTCGCATCTACATAAGGCTATCAGTCCGCCTTCCGAGGTTAAGCTCTACCTCCATCTGCATTCGCATCTGCATAAGGCTATCAGTATGCCTTCCGAGGTTAAGCTCTACCTCCATCTGCATTCGCATCTGCATAAGGCTATTAGTCTGCCTTCCGAGGTTAAGCTCTACCTCCATCTGCATTCGCATCTGCATAAGGCTATCAGTCTGCCTTTCGAGGTTAAGCTCTACCTCCATCTGCATTCGCATCTGCATAAGGCTATCAGTCTGCCTTTCGAGGTTAAGCTCTACCTCCATCTGCATTCGCATCTTGCATAAGGCTACTTTCTGACTTCCGAGAATAATCTTTGTCTCCATCTTCCGAGGTTAAGCTCTACCTCCATCTGCATTCACATTGCATAAGACTAACTTTCTGCCTTCCGAGACTAAGCATTGTCTCTCTGCATTTTTCTCACATTGCATAAGTCTAACTTCTGCCTTCCGAGGTTAAGCTCTACCTCCATCTGTATTTGCTTCTTGCATAAGGTTGTCCTCCTGCCTCCCAAGGTTCCACGCTACCTCTCTCCGCATCTTATTGCACTACTCTAAGCTCCTTTCTACCCTTTCAAAGCAGTCGCCTTTCATTACGATATTTATTTACGCTTTGTTTCGGAATAAGTTCTGTCCTCTTTCTTTTTGCAAATCGCAAGATTAAGCTCTGTCTTGTCAACATCATACTACTGCATTCTTCATGGGCTGAAACATCGCTAACTTGTCCAAAGGCGTCATCGTTCAAAGGCACCATCCTCATGGCCCAAGAACATCACTTCATAGCCTGCAGATCTCTTATATTCAACTTGCATATCATTATTCAAAGGCACCATGGTTCGGAGGCACCATCCTCATGGCCCGATAACATCATTTCATAGCCTGCGAATCCCGCACCAAGCGATTCATGGCCCAGGACATCATGGTCTAAGGACATCATCTTAACGGTCCAAAGACATCATTCATAGTCCAACGGGAACTTGCATCATGTTTATATTATGCACAATATACATTCGTTCTTAATTTGCAGGGAACCCGCCGGAACAGCCAACCAGGCAGGAGCGGACCGCTCCAATTCTTCGACACAATCCCGAAAGATCTTCGTATTCTTACCCCACCATGCACCTTGTGCCCATTCTTGTAAAACATCATCGATATATTTCACCGATGATTCCTGTAAAACCAGGGATATGTAGGCAGCTCAGAAACCAGGGTGCAGCCGAATTCTATCCCGTAGCTTCATCTCAGGTCAAAATTGGCCATCATATCTTTACCCGACAACTCTTTCATCCTTCCCGGGTAAAGAGGGGCAGCTGTTGATACCCAGTTTTTCCTCAAATTATTTTCAAACTTGTATATAAGCTTTCAAAATCACTCTTTCCAATAATGAGTATTTCTCCTAATTTTTCCATATATTTATCGAAGTTATTTCCCTATATATTTAATATTGTTCATAAATTGTGCTCTAAAATAATTTCAAAATATTTTCCAGTTCAGTATGTCATTTATAATCACGTTTTACTTATTAAATTTCAATTATTTCATAAATTGACTAATTGAGTACTATTTAATTGCAATTACAGTTATAGCCTAATCAGTCATTTTATACCCTTAAAATCAGAATTCATGTCTTTTATATTTTTTTATATTGTCTAATTACTGTAATTATACTTATTTTTAACTTAATTTCATTTTATACAATTATTAGCTATTTTATTTAATTAATTATCTATTTTTATGGGTATTTAACACCTAGCCACATTTTATTTAAATTCTAGCCCAATTTCAATTCCAACACACCTAATTAACTAACCCAGTTCCTACCCAACCCAAACCCAATTAAATACCCGGCCCACCTGTGACTCGATCTTGACCGTTGATCAAATTTGATCAACAGTCCAGATACAACTTACCTAATTTAACTCTAACCTAACCCC
>ML282065.1:0-31472 GCA_005239495.1 Nicotiana undulata | reverse complement strand
CCCCCCCGACCCCTCATTTTCGAGACCTCTCATCTCTCTCTATCTGCTCTCTCTCTCTACTCTCTCTAGAATCTTCCAACCCTTTGTCTTCTTCGATGGCTCAGCCTTCATCTCCGGCCACCTCCAGTCTCACCCCTTCAACCACCGGCCACTATGAAGCTGCATCGCTCCGGCTACTTCGTCTCTAAGCCCCTTTAAGGATTTCAACCATGCCAGACGGCCATGGAGGCTCCTGCCTGGATGTTTTCGGCCTTCTCCGGCGTGGTTCGACTCGATGGTTCTCTAACCACCATAGTCAACAGGTTCTCCAATCTTTCTAAGGGTTCTTATGAAACCCTAGTTTTTTCCTAAACGTCTTAAATCTCTGGTATTTTTAATGATTCCTACTTATTTCTTCATGTTTTACTTTATCCTCAACTGAATCTCTGAGATTCAACAGCTTTTAAACGTTTTACTTCATTTTTCGAAACTAGGGTTTCTCAAAACCTCTTATATGCTAGTCTTAACTGAGTTTCTCTTTCATTCTTAAGCCTGTTCCCTGCATATCGTGATGATTTTGTGATTTTATCTTACCTATGTTAAAAACCCTAATTTTTCGCGTTTCTATGTTTGGCTCTCTTACTGTTTGACTCCTGCTGGTTTTTCTATGATTATCATGCTTCGAATAAACCTTTGGTCTACTTGTGACATCTCCGTGTGATTCTATCTCATATGTTCGTTCATATTCCTGCCCCTTTCTGTCAATACTACTAAGCCATGTGTATTTGCTACGATTGTTTGTCTTCTCTGTTTATATGTTGAACTATAGAATCACAACTTTCTCTTGATTGGTTCTGATTTTTCTTACTCGATGGTCTGATTGGAAGATCTCTTTTAAAACCTTGGAATGTTGTTTTTCCACTTAAACTGATTGATTCTTTTGCCTTATATGCTTTCCCTAATCGAAGTCGTCTGAATTTAGTCTTAATTGACTACCCTATACTTAGTAAACTTTGATTCTTTCATTATTGGCATGATACTGATTTTATTACCCTATATGGCATATGTTCCTACCATTTGAATTTGAATCCCTTAAATTAAGGGATTACTTGTCTTAACAACTCATTGACTGATCTAAGTTCCTTAATTACCAAGTTACTTTGATATTTTCCTTATTTAACTTTGTACAGTCTTCTATTTGCCTTATATGCTGAGTGTTCTTTACCATTCTTAGAATTTTGAATCCCACAATTCAAGGGAACCGTGTATTCTTTCTCACTGATTGATTATGCCTTCTCCTATTTGTGATTCTTACCTTATGTGATCACCTATTTCTCAACTATAAATAATGTGCTCTTTCATTGAGCAAGATGAGTCAAACACAATCAATACGACCCACTTTCACACACAGACTGACATTAGCATCAGTCGAATACTGCTTCATTCTCTCTATATTACTCTCTTGCATTCTACTTCTCTTGGCCTTCTTTTTCCTCTATTATTATCTGCTACTTGCTACTAGCCGACTGCTAAGCCAAGGCTAACATTGTTCTATTCAATACTCTCTCATTTGCCGCTCTTTACTTGCATCACTGGTATGTCCTAGTTAATATTATTTCACTCCAAACAATATGCTTCAATTTTGCTTAATGTTCTTGCTCTTTCTTTTGTGCTTCTATTTGTGGTTCTATTGCTTACCCTGTCACTAGCATGTCTAATCCCTTATATGATCTCTCTTCTTCTTCTAGTTTAACTTAATCCTGTGTTGTTTTCTCTAGCTTATCATGTCCTATACTGTCGTTGTTCCCCATTCTTCCTATCTGCTTATTATCCCCTATATGTTTGTGTAGCAGCTGTGTACTATTTGGTATCTCTATGGGTTAAATTTGTACCTAAACTTATTACATACTATCACCCTTATTAGTCCCCTGAACCCCTTTCCCTGTTTGTGATTGTTCCTTGGTATCCTACTGAGTTAGGACTCTCTTCTGTTTTAACATTAGTCCTTATGTGTTTTCCCTGAAACTATGTGACTTCAAAACTTCTTTTCAAACTCAAAACTCCTTTTCAAAAGCACTTTCACAATTCCTAGACCCTTAGGTTCTACCCTCCTCAGTGTGAGCATCGCTTAGGGAACCATGAGTTCCCTCTGAACCTTGAGACACTGAGGTAGGGCACTCTACACTGCACTTGTGTAACTGTCGACATTCCTGGGTGCTGGTATTGGCCAGGGCCCCCATTTCGGCCCTTTGGGAGCTTTGTCGTACCCAGGCTGGATAAGGATGTGAAGTTAAAAGGGGTGAGGTTGGACGATTGGGCCTATGTGAAGGCTCCCTATAGAGTAACTTCTTGTTTTCTTTTAATTACTGTAATTCATTCGATATTTGGGCTGTAATAACTTGTAAACAGCTGCTGGGGCTATATAGTGAAATGGGTGGGGGAATATGCATGTTTAGCTTCCATGATGGGTAAAGAACATGTTCATAGGATTTATTTACCTATTTGTGCAATAGAACAACCTATTTAGGACATGCACTGCATATCTTAGAAATCCTATTTTTTAGGTCTTTCACTTTCAGCATGTCATTCATTCCTCTCATGATCCTGATCAATTAATAATGAACAAATAAACTATCATTTTTTCATATTCATGGCATTCTAGAAACCATGTTATTAGGAACCCTTTGTGCATTAGATACTTGTTTAACATCAGAGTCTGAGCATGTATGTCACCCTTAAAGCAATTAGGCAAATGTTAAGACGCCTAGGCAAGACTTAGGTTTAACACGTAATTGAATCAAATCTACCAGACCTCTATTAATCTGCCCTTTGAAAATTCATAAACTTTGATGTTCCTGCCCCTTTCCTGGAATTCTGCTCTGTTTGTCTAACTCTTGTATTTTGTTTTAAAAACAACTCTTAAACAGTGCACTTTCTTGTTCCTCAATCACTGATTTCTGACTTCTGATCTAGCTTCAAACTGTTAAGTTTTAAATCTGCTGTATTACTCCTAAAGTCTTTTCTGAACTCTTTTTTTTTTTAAAAAAGCAGTCTTACAAATTACTGAATCTTTAGTCCATTACTGGATTTTCGAATTTCAAATAACTAATGTACTTCTGCTCAATTTACTGATTTCCAAAAGTATTCTGAGTAACTGTATACTCCTGAGTTAAAAAATGCTTTTGATACCTGTATTCCTGCAACTACTATTTTAAATCCTTCGGTTTTAACTCGTTCAGATTTGAACTTAAACTACTGCTCTTTTACTAAAACTCCCTTGTCTTGAAACTTCCCTTTCTGAGACTGTAATTGTGTTTGAGACGTGCCAATCGTATGTCTACTTGTGGAGGTATCTATGAGCCTTTATTTGTCCCTATGTGTCCTTTCATATGTGAAGTCCTACTTGCTATGCTTGTCGCCTAGTATTTTATCCTTTAAACCTAGGATGTCCAGCCTAGAACTCACATTGTAGGATTAGTGGTCCTAATCACCCTCCAAGACTCATAGGATGGGACGGGTAATGGCACGCAATAAGCTTTCATGACCAACACATGCGTTTTAAACAACCTTACGGGGCGGGAAGGATAGAATACGGATATGATGACCGGTGCGCTAATACCACGTGTAGCCGCCTCATCGAGGTGTGACATACCGGGTATTGCATTGAAGTGATCCGTATTAATTTAACCCTAGGACAGTTTCTTTTTTTCAAATGTTTATTTTTATACTTTCTCCAAACTTTTAAAGATTGTTAAGCTTGTTTAAAATCCCCTCTTATATGAACCTTACTTGTTACTTGTTCACCGTCCAAATTCACAAAACTTATTGGCTGGGACCCAAAGTTGTGGATCTTGAGGGGTGCCTAACACCTTCCCCTTGGGATAATTTCAATCCCTTACCCAATCTCTGGTAATGCAAACTAGTTCACGAGTTATCAACTCTAGGTGCCCTAACGCACCATAAAATCGTTAGGTGGCGACTCTTCCTTAAACCTCTTCCTTTAAGGAGTTGTCCAGAATGTCATCAACCTGATATCTCCGTACCTAACCCGTGCGATTGAAAAAGGGGGCGCGACACCATGCCTATAGGATTCTGCTCTGGTCATCACTTAGGCAAGCCTGTAGGGTAATTAAGAATTCTGGGTCTAAAAACTGTGATTTCTTGCTGCTTGAAACGTGTCCGGATTCAGAATATTAATAAAAATTAGTAGGCAAACTGATAGGTATCGATGCTCGCTTTAATAAAGATGTTATATATTCTGTTTATGCTCATCTATATATCCTTCCTATAGGATGCTAAATTATTAAAGTTGTTTTTTTGAATTGTGTGCATTTGTTGTCTATTTGTGAAGGTTAACATGAGCCCCCTTAGTTGCTCCTTATGTGACCGCCCTATATGAACTTTTGTTTGTCGCTTAGCTTTCTCATTTTTAAGCAATATAGGTGAGTCTAGAACTATCCAAAGTATAGGTCCTAAACACCTCCAAGACCATAGGTAAGGGACGGGTAGTGCACGCATAAGGTACGCACTAGAAGCTATTAGAACGTTTAGGTAATAACTGAAAGATAGTAATTGGGTAGTAATGGAGATTATGACTTGTGCGCTAATACTATGTGTAACACCCTAATTTGGGGAAAGTTACCAAGTATTGCATGGAAATGATCCTATAGGCTAAGAAACTTAGGACTCCTTTAATTCCTGCTTTAAAACAATAGTTGTCTGAATTGCTTTATTTTCCTTTAAAGACTAATTCGCTTAATTGAGTTTGGTCGGGACCCACCGTTATGTACCTCGAGGGGTGCCTAACACCTTCCCCTCAAGGTAATTTCAAGCCCTTACCCAATCTCTGGTGATGTAAACTAGCTTTCATGAGTTATTTGCTATAGGTGCCCTAACGCGCCTTAATCTGTTAGGTGGCGACTCTTCAAATCCAATATCCCGTCCCAAAAGGAAGGGAGTTGTCCCCAAATGTCGAAACCTGAATTTCGCGAGGAAAAAGGGGGCGCGACATAAGGCTAAGCACTGCATTCACTTTGCATGGGACTAAGCACTATCCTGAATCTTGCATGAGTCTAAGCACTGCCTCCACTTTGCATGGGACTAAGCACTGTCCCGAATCTTGCATCAGGATAAGCCCTGCCTCCCTATCTGCATAAGGCAAAGCACTGACTTCTCTTTGCATGGTACTAAGCACTGTCTCGAACCCTGCATGAGGCTAAGCCTTACCTCTTCACTCGTATAAGGCTAAGCATTGCCTTCTCTTTGCATGGGACTAAGCTCTGTCCCAAACCCTGCATGAGGCTAAGCCCTGCCTCTCCTTGCATAAGGCGAAGCACTGCCTCCCTTTGCAGGGGACTAAGCACTTTCCCGAATCTCGCACGAGAATAAGCATTATCTCTCTTGCATTGTTCTCTTCTCTCGGGCTAAGCTCTTCCCTCAACTTCATACAAGACTAAGCCACGTCTTGTTGCTTCTAGCATCATGCATCTGCACCTCATGGGCTGAAATATAGCCAACTTGTCCAAAGGCATCATAGTCTGACGGCAACATCCTCATAGCTGAAAGACACCATGTCATGGCATGAGGATATCTCAAACTTGCACATCATTATTCAAAGGCGTCATGGTTCGGAGGCACCATCCTCATGGCCCGAGAACATCATTTCATGGCCTGCGAATCCCTTACCGCGCAATTCATGGTTCGGGACGTCATGATCTAAGGACATCAATCCTCAACCGTCCAAAGATAGTTTTCAAGGTCTGAAGGGAATTTGCATCATGTCTAAATTTACGCAATCTTAAATGTATATGCTCGCAGTACATCTTTTGATTTGCAGGAGACCTAGTGAGTAACTGTTATCCCAAAAGGAGCAATCCCGCTCCAGTTCTTTCAAATTATTCCAAACCTGACCGCTCACCATAACCATGTCATCCTATTCGAAATATTGTGCTCGTCCTTGTGACAACTCCATCCGTTTATTCCATCGACGGATCCAGAACTACACACGGCCTGATTCCTGTAGTACCGGGGATACGTAGGCAGCTCGAAAACCGAAGTGCGGCCTATATCTCTCAAATCACTCTATTCGTTCAAAATTGGCCATCATATCATTACCCGAGAACTCTTTCATCCTTCCCGGGTAAAGAGGGGCAGCTGTTGATACCCAATTTTTATATATATATATATATATATATATATATATATATATATATTAAAGGATTATTAATTAATTTATTCTAGCATTTTTATCATTAATTTTCCATGATTTTCCATGATTTTCTGTAATTTTAAAGGATTATTAATTAATTTATTCCAGCATTTTATTATCTAAATAATTACTAATTGCATCACAAATAATTTTATAATAATTTTATTACTTAATTTTTATCATTTATATTCATATTGAGCTTTAATAATTTTACGCATAATTATATTTGTATCTTTAGGCTATAATTGCAATAACTTTGCAATAATAGGTCGTATATGCATAATTACATTATTTACACGGAAAATGACTTTTTATACTTTTATAATATTAAGTAATTATTTTAAATTATTTACATATACAAATAGCATTTTTATTATTTATTAATTATTTTTTATAAATTATTTTATTAATTTAAGTGGGTATTTAAAACATAGCCCCTTTTTATTTGATTTTTTTCGGACCTACCCAATAGCCCAATACACTATCCAGCCTAATAAACCAATAACCCAATACCCAACTACCCATACCCATACCCGTCTAATTAAATTTGTCCCACCAAAAATGCCTAATCCTAGTTGTTGATCCCGAAAGATCAACGGCCCTAAATTACCCAACCCCTTTTAATATAACAAAACCCCCCAAACCCTATTTCATTTACCCCAGTCCGCCGTCACCTGATCCTCTCCTCCCTCCTCTCTTCTCTCTCACCCCCCCAAACCCTAGCCCGTCGTCACACTTTTCCCTCTTGACTCATGAGATTCCCCTTCAATTTCACGCCTTATTTGCCTTCATTTATCTACTGGTTATACGATTTTGATGTTACTTGATTCATTTGCCTCAAATGGCAAGTGAATCTCAAGAGACTCGAACCAGATTTGGTTCAAAGACTCTCATATCTCGATTATTCCGTCTATGTTCATCTTAAAACCTTTGAGTACGAATATTTTCGTATTTTAGGGTTCAAATCTATTGTTCGAACCAAATGTTGTTCATTTCTGTTTATTTGTCTATGAACCTGGCTATTTTCTTGATAAATCTGTTTAGATCTTTTTAAATCTGAAACGATTTGGTGTTTGTTTTTGTATTACCCCTTTAAAATTTTGATATTTCTATTTCTTATAGATTTTATTATTTTGTGACCTATATTTACCCTAAAATTAGGGTTTTGGTTCCAACAGATTTTGCAAAAATGTTTTACATTTAAATGTTTCATATCTGGTTTTCTTATTTATTTTTTTGACTGATTTTTACTTGATTTAATTAGTTCCATCTATATGTCTTTGTATTTCTTAGGGTTTTGATTATTTGACTGTTTATTCTACTTTTTCTGCATGTTAACCTTTAACTCTGTTGATTAATTGTTAATTAATTTTTGCTTACCTAAATTAGAGTCTGAAATTGGGCTTTCCTTTAGTACCGGTGTTTCCTTATTAGATTTTACCCATTCTTACCTTATTTGGACCAGTATGTGATTAATTATTCGTACTACTTTTCTTAACTCTCTTACTGGCCTGATTTTGTGTCCTGATTATTGGAATCGACTTATAATTGATTTTTGGACTTATTTCATACTCTATTAACCTAGTACCTAACTACGGATTGATTCTATATAAGGCTTTCCTTTAATTAAGTGATACTTTACTCGATTCTGTCCTGTTAATTGATTCATGTTGACCTTAATTGATTGTTAACTTATTCCCATACCTTATTTCTGTAGGATTGGTTCCTAACCTTATTAGTTTACTTCATTGTGTGCTATTTTAACCCCTTCCCGGTTTTGATTTTGAAAATTCTTTACAACCCCTTGAGAAACGACTTTTTCAACTAAACAACTTTACCATTCTGGAACTCTCTGTTCTCACAAAAACTTAAAATTTATCTTGGTTATCTTGTTCTGATTTCTGCACTAAGTGGTTGTTACTTGGCCGAGTGAAAGACAAGGCCAACTTCTTTGGAATTTAAATTGCTATTACATCCCTGTTTGCTTTTTTCTTAACTGCTATTCCTTAACTTCTATTATTCCATTTTGTTCTATATGCTTTATTTGATTAGTCTATTTAAATCTTCAGAATTATTCTGCTTTCTATGTGACTACATGATCCCACTTGGTGATAATGCTAAACTAAGTTACTTCAAATAATGTGACCCCTCTTCCCTAAGTTAGCTTAATGTTCAAGTATGATTCTGAACTTTGCCAGACACTATAAGCATGTAATCATATATTTATAAGTCCAGTCTGTTTCTGTCTATGCGCTTAAGCTTTGACTGCTTTAATATTTAGCCTAATCTAATGCCAATCTTCTTGAACGACATGCTGAACATGAACTTTGTTTGTTTCTTGGTGCAGTTATGTTTGCAAATCTGTATTCTAAATCTGTTTTCTTCTAAAGTTGAACTATTTTTAAACATATCCCCCTTACCCTTTATGCACTGATTTTCAAACTCATACTCTTAGTTATTTAGGGTCTCACCACCCCGAATGTGAGCACTGCCTAGGGTCCTTGAGACTCCTCCGAACTCTGACATATTGGGGATGGTCTTCTAATCTTTTTATAAACTATTTTTCTGAGTGTGGTTCTGGTGTGAGCATTGCCCGGGGTCCCTGAGGCCCTTGGGAACTTTGACACACTAGAAGCCTAATTTTATGTGTCATGGGTGGATCACTGCTATGCTCTAGAGTTTCTATGCTTGAAGGCCTGGTTCTGAGGTTTATATTGGGCCTATGAAGGCTACTTATAGTGTAATGGATATTGTTATTTAATTTATTCGATATTCTGGGTTGTAATAATTACTGTAATAACAGATTTGGGGTTAATTAGGGAAAGTTGTGGGGGTTCCTTCTATTTTTGTTAAACTTGGGTAGAAATCCTACCTAGAGGTTTAATTATGTTGATCAAATCATCTGAGTGCTATTACTTGTTTAGAGATCCTGCTTATAGGATTTTCCTGATTGTTTAATTCTGTATTTTTTACACTTTCATATTAGAGATATTGTTTATAGACTTTCTGCATTAGAAATCCTATTCATAGGATCCACACATATTTTTAACTCGACGTGCATTAGTGACCATGTCTATAGAATTATGTTTGAAATAATAACCTTTCTTGGAAATCTGCTTAAAATTCTGCCCATATATAGTTATAGATATTATGCATATACAGTGAAATCAATCTCAAACCTAGATATCATGTCTATAGGAGTTTAAATCAACCAGCACTTAGAAATCATACCTATAGGAGTTTAAATCAACCCAACACTTAGAAATTATGCCTATAGGAGTTCAAATCAACCCAACACTTAGAAATCATGCCTATAGGAGTTTAAATCAACCCAACACTTAGAAATCATGTATATAGGAGTTTAAATCAATTCTGCAACTAGAAAGCATTCCTATAGGACCTAAAAGGGATTAAAACCTGTCTTTATGAGTTAAAATCAGTAGTTCACTTAGAAACTATGTTATAGGTCTATAATTAATAAACTCGTAGAAACCATGCCTATAGGATTCTGCTAATCAGTTCTGAGTTCGACCAATTCGGGTTATCACTTAGGCAAATCTATAGGGGTTGCTAATGATTCTGGGCCAAAAAATTGTGACATCTTGCTGCTTGAAATGCCCAGATTCATGCCTAACAAAAATCAGTAGGCAAACTAATAGGTCTCGATGCTCGCTTTAATAAAGCTGCTTTATATTATGTTTCTTCTCATATAGATATCCTGCCTAAAGGATTCTAAAATTGATGAAGTTTTGTTGATTCAACTGCGTGCCTTTGTTGTCTACTTGTGCAGGTCAATGTGAGCCCTATTTGTTGCTTTACTTGAAAGTTCCTATTTGTATTTTGTTTGTCGCCTAGATTTATTGTTTTAAGTAACATAGGTCAGTCTAGGACCACCCTAAATAGAGGTCCTAACACCTCAAGGGTCGTAGGTAAGGGATGCGTAATGCACGCATAAGGAACGAGTTAGGAGCTATTAGAATACTTAGGTAACAACTGAAAGATAGTAATTGGGTAGTAAAGGAGATGGTGACCCGTGCGCAAATACTATGAGTAACACCCCGACTTGGGGAAGTTACAAAGTATTGCATGGAATGATCCTATAGTCTAAAAAACCCAGGACCCCTTTAATCCTGTTTAAAGTAATTTGTATTTGTCCAAATTGTTTTTATTTTACTTTTAGACTAATTCGCTTAATTAATTTCAGTCGGGACCCACCGTTGTGGACATCGAGGGGTTCCTAACACCTTCCCCTCAAGGTAATTTGAGCCCTTACCCAATCTCTGGTAATGCAAACTGGTTTCATGAGTTAATCGCTCTAAGATCCCTAACGCACCTTAATCTGTTAGGTGGTGACTCTTCAAATCCCTTACCCCATCCCAAAAGGAAGGGAGTTGTCTCAGAAATGTCGAAACCCGATTCCGCAAGGAAAAGGGGGCGCGACAAGCATATCTCGAAGAATTTCTTCATTCTTCTCCCTTTCTTTAGCAAGCTCAGTTCGAAGAGCATCCCTCTCAGATTCAACCTCCAACGGTTTTTCAGCCTTGCTATTTCAGCATCCTTCGCCCCATTCTCCTGCACAAGGGCTCTGACTTTGTTGTTCACATGTGTCATCTTCGATGAACCAGGTTCATTAGGGATGACATTTACTTCACAATCACAAGCAAGAAGGGTATTTATCCCAAAGTGGTCCTTGCTTGTGGCCATCTCCGACTTCTTCAGTGGCACCTTGTAGTGAGCAAGTACAGAAGTGAGAATGAAGCCATATGGAATGGCGTGGGCTTTGGAGCCATTTACAACTCTGTCCAATAGCTGAATAATGAACCAAGGCCAGTTTATCTGCCTCCCGCTGTCCAGGAACTCCATCAGAACTAAATCCATGTAATTAGCAATGTGCCTCCTTTCCTGCCGTGGCAACACACACTTGTTGATAAATTCAAATATCACCTTGTGTGGGGGCTTCATCTCACTCTTATAGACTGCCTTGGGTTCAACCTCTTCCTCATTGTCGCAGAACTTCCTTGTGATCACCAGGGCAGTTGGAGGAGCATCTAAACTTGGTCATTTTTGCCTAGTGTAGTCATCATAGCCTTGAGAGGGAATGCCAAGGATTTCACCCAATTCTTTGGCATCAAAAGAAATTTGGACCCCCTTTACTCAGCTAGAGACTCTACCATCATTGATCTCAGTGTTTTTCATGAATTCCACTATTTCATTTCTATCCAATATCACATCCAACTGAAGGACCATGTCCTTCCAGCCCTGCCTCATCAGCTTTTCCAACAACAAGATCATTCTTGCTTCTTCCAAGTCTTTCAACAGCCTGCCCTTCAAAATTGTACGTTTTCCAAACATTGTCAACTTATCAGACTCAACTGCCTCTTCATCACTCCAGTCATCTTCTTCAGCAATTATCACTTTCTTGGGTTTCATTGCGGACCTGGTTTGCTTGGCCAAGGTCGAGGGTTTAGCAGACACTAATGCAGACTTCTTTGAAGAAGTCTTGGCTTTCTTTGGTTTTGGGGTCTGAACCTATGCCCCTTCCACCTTTTCACTTTGATGGACCAGGTCCATCTCATCAATCTCAACAGTCTCTACAGGCTCAACAATCTTTTCCTTCCTTTTCAACCATTTTCCTTTTACTCTCCTCCAAGGCTTTTTGCAGCTCCTCTTCACTTTGCCTTAGCGTGCTTCTTGTGGTTCTTCATCTTGGAAGAGGAATTTCAGAACTTGCAGAAGGAGTAACTTTCCTTTTCTTACTTGCTCTTGTTGTTCCAGAATTTTGATCCTTGGGAGTTCTTTTCTTCTTTGGATTGTAACTATCACCCAACTGTATCAGAAGATCTGCCATGGTTTCCTCAGTAGATAAATCAGGTTCATCTGTATGTTTTCCTAGATTTACCAACCCCTCATCCGCTTCTCCTGATTCACTTCCCCCTGACTTCTTGACTCCTTCTTCTACTATTTCTGGCTCAGTTCCACAAATAGCCAGTCTAGTAGATTCTTTCCATGCTCCCCTCTCTTCAGTCTGTACTCCCTCACTCTCTCTTTCTCTTTTTTAGTTCTGTTTTTACCACCTCTCCTTCTTGATTCCGGAAACTCCACATCTATCATACACCCAACCAAGACAACCCTAGTTTCTAAGTTCTCAGCAATCTCTGAACTAGCCTCAGACATAGTTTTTGGTACAAAGGATACCTGTTCAGAATTAGAGGATCCTGCTGCTTCCCCCTCAGTCGCTGACTTACAAGAATCACTCGATTTTTTTATTCTTGAGCCTGACTTGCTTGAAGTTTGGCATTCAATTTTCTCACTAAGGAACTTGTGGCAATTGTCTTTCTAGCAAGCATCTTAACCCTCCTTTTTCTGGGTTCGGGGTTAGGACTAGGTTGAGGAATAGTGGGACTGGGCTGAGGCGTGGTAGGACTTGGTTGTGTAGGGGTAGAACTGTATTGAGGGGTTGAGAAAGAAGTCGAAGATGGAGTGGTAGGTGGAGGAGTACCAGGATTGTACCAGTGGTTAGATTTTCAATTTTGGTTAGAGATGGAAGGAAGAATCTGGATTGAAATTTAAGGCAAAGAGAGATGGAAGGGTTTCGACGGTTGTAGAGTTGATGAGGGGTTTTCAGAAGCGATGATGAGGGATCTAAAGGGGAAGTGTAACTAATACACAACGCCAGCATTTTGGGTTAAATAGAAGTCTAAGCACTTCTGCATTTGGTCAGTTAGGAATAACGGTTACAGCTCCCCTAGGATCTAGGTGTTTTAATACGGTGGGGATTCTTAGTGTAGACGAAACTGGTTCAAAATGCTAATGGATAAACTTTGAAAAGATTTTAAGTTTGGGTAGAGTTCTGCTTATGATTTAATTATTAATATTTCAAGATGTGTATATTGGAGAACACATACCTCGCCTTTTCAGATGAACCATCACTGATGAACCATGTTCATCATTTAAGAATCCTCTTGGTCAAGCCTCAATTTTCAACAATAGAGAAAATATCATAAGTAACCAGTGAGTCAAATCAAAACATGGCAAAAGAGTATGCTATTTATAGCATGAGACTGAGTAACGGTTAATCTGATTATTTACACAAGTTTCAGATTTTCTAGCCAACAATTTTTTTTTCTTTTTTTTTTCTTTTTTTTTTTCATTTTTTTTCATGTATATTCTGAACTGGTTCAATTAGGTGATCTTGATCATCCCTAACTCTAACATGTTCTTTTCAAAATGCTCTCTACTTAGTACTTTTGTAAAGATATCAGCAATCTGTTTATCAATAGCACAAAATCCAATAGAGATCAATCTCTTCTCATAATTGTCCCTTAAAAATGATGTCTACCATCTATGTGCTTTGTTCTTTTATGATGAACGGGGTTCTTTGTCATACTGATAGCACTAGTGTTATCATAAAAGATAGGGATACATCCAACATCGATTCCAAAAACCATCAATTGTTGTTTAATCCAAAATAGTTGAGCACAATATGAGGCTGCAGCCACATACTCAGCCTCAGCAGTAGATAGAGCCACAGATTCTACTTTGTAGTGGCCCAAGACACGAGGCATGAGCCTAGAAAATGTTCCATACCTGAGGTGCTCTTTCTATCCACCAGAATATCTGCATAGTCAGCATCAACATATCCCACGAGATTAAAGTTACTACCTTTTGGATACCAAAGATAGAGATCAGTGGTGACTTTTAGGTATCTCAAGATTCTCTTTACAGTAGTTAAGTGGGATTCCTTTGGATTAGCCTGAAATCTTGCACAACGTCCTATACTAAAAACAATGTCAGGTCTACTAGCAGTGAGATACAACAATGAGCCAATCATTCCCCTATACAACTTTTGATCAACAGATGAACCAGGTTCATCTACATCCAATTTTGTCGTTGTTTCAATAGGAGTGTCAATTTCTTTGGAATCTTCCATTTTAAACCTATTAAGCAACTCTTTTACATATTTTTGCTGATGGATCATAGTTCCATTTGAACTTTGTTTAATTGTAAGACTAAAAAGAAATTAAGCTCACCCATCATGCTCATTTCAAATTCACTCCCCATTAGTTTAGCAAATTCTTTACTTAGCTTATCAGTAGTTGCTCCAATGATTATGTCATCTACATATATATGAACTACCAAGAGACCTTTACCATTTTCTTTCAAGAATAAAGTAATATCTATTTTACCTCTCTTGTAGTCATGCTCAAACAAGAATCTTGATAATCTTTCATACCATGCTCTGCGAGCTTGCTTGAGTCCATACAGTGCTTTGTCAAGTTTGTACACATGATCAGGATTCTCCTTGTCCTCAAATCCCGGAGTTTGCTTGAACACTTCTTTCTTTAGATAGCCATTTAAGAAGACACTCTTGACATCCATCTGGTGAAGGGTGAATTCCATGTAAGTAGCCAAGGCTATGAGGAGTCTTATTGCTTCCAACCTTGCCACTGGAGCAAAAGTTTCATCATAGTCTATGCCTTCTTCCTGACTATATCCTTGAACCATCAACTGGTTACTCCTTTGATATTTGTAAGGTTTCACAACCAACTGGTTACTCCTTGATGTTCCTTCATTGCCTTATTGATATGGAACAGGTTCAGGCACAAGTTCCAATGAAGTTTGGGAATTATTTTGTTCAATTCCCCCATGTCATGTTGCTCAGAATGGATGAACATGTTCCATCGCATGTTCCTTCCTCTAGTGTTGCTCCAGTCAGGGCTGTGGTTTCATTTGAGTTTCTAAGTAGCCCAATTTCTTCATCATCTTGTTCCTGTCTCTCAGAAAGAATATTAGTTTCATCAAAAATCACATGAACACTTTCTTCAACACACATAGTTCTTTTATATAAACATTATAAGCCTTACTATGTGAAGAATATCCCAAGAATACTCCATCATCATTTATGGGATCAACTTACCTAGGGAGTCTTTACCATTGTTGCGCACAAAGCACTTGCAACCAAAATCCCTAAGGTGGGATATATTTGGCTTTATCCCTTTAAGTAACTCATAGGGAGTCTTCTCTACAAGAGGTCTAGTCATGCACTTATTTATGATAGAGCATGCAATATTAATAGCTTCTACCCAGAAGCTTTGGGGTGGTTTGCTAGAAATAAGCATAGTTCTAGCCATATCTTCAAGTGTCCTATTCTTTCTTTCAACCACTCCATTTTGTTGAGGAGTTCTAAGAGCAGAATTTTTTTTATCTTTGCCATTGTAACGACCCGATCGGTCTTTTCGTAGAATTTGCACTGTTATTGATGTTTCTGCCTTGTTATGCATTGTTTAGTTGTTTATGATGTGTTGGAGTCGGGTGGTTCGGGTTCGGAGTGGTTGTAATGAGAATTGAGACACTTAGTCTCTTAGAGTAGCCTTATAGTTAGAAAAGTCAACTAGGAGTTGACTTCTTGGTAAACGACCTCGGAATGCAGATTTTATGGCTCGGATAGCATCGTTAGGTGATTTGGGACTTAGGAGTGTGTTCGAAATATAATTTTGATGTCCGGTGTAGAATTAGGCTTGAATTGGCAAAAGTTAGTTATTGGCGAATTCGGGTCGGCAGTGGAAAAAAGTCTATCGGGGTCGGAATGGAATTATGGAAGTTGGAACAGGTTTGAAATGTCATTTTTGATATGCGTGAAAAATTTCAGGTCAATCGGAAGTGTTTTGGACGGTTTCGGCGTTGTTGGTGGAAGTTAGGAATTTCAAAGTTCATAGGCTTGAATTCGATGTGATTTTGGTGTTTTTGCGTTGTTTTTGGTGTTTTGAAGGCTCGACTAAGTTTGAATGAGGTTATGAGATGTGTTGGTATGTCTGGTTGGGGTCCCGAGGGGCTCGGGATTGATTTCGGATGGTTAACGGGGACTTTTAAACTTGGATTGTGCAGCAATCAGCTGCTGGTGTCCTTTTGCTGGTGTGGCCACACCTGCGGATACGGGACCGCAGGTGCGGTCCCACAGAAGCGAAAAGGAAACCGCAGACGTGGATTTTGGATGGCCCAGTGGAAGGTCGCAGATGCGGACTTGGGGATCGCACCTGCGGAGTCGCAGGTGCGAGCTTGGTCCAGTTAATGAAAAGTCGCAGGTGCGGTATATTTGACCGCATGAGCGGTCCGTAGGTGCGAGGAGTAGGACCGCAGGTTCGAAAAGCCTGGGCAGAAGATATATAAGTTAGACTTGCGAGTTTTGGTCTTCTTCTCACCATTTTTCATATGGGTTTCAAGCTTTTGGAGGGTTTGTGAAGAGTGAAACAATAGTTCTTCGTTGAGGTAAGGTATTTGGAATTTATAACTCGGTTATATGTGATTAAGGACCTAATTAGTGATGATAATTTTGGGAAAATCAGTGTAAAAGGGGTAATTAGGACTTGAGATTAAGAGACCTTCTAATGGGGATTTAGGGGGTCATTTGGACTCCGATTTTAGTGTTCTTGATATATATAGACTCGTGAGAATATGAGGATCATTTTGGTGTAAATTTTATCGAGTTCCGAGACGTGAGCCCGGGGGTCGGGTTTGACCAATTTTGGGATTTTTGAGTATTTTTGATAAATTTTGATTGGGTTTCATTCCTTGGCATATTATAATGGTATAAATCCAAATCTTGGTAGATTTGGAGCTCTCAGAGGCCGAATTTAGAGGCAATGGCACTGCAGAGTAGTATTTTAGCCGGTTTTGAGGTAAGTAACGTTTCCAAACTTGGAACTGAGGGTTCGAAACCCCAAATTTCCTGATATATGATGTTAATTAAGGTGACGCACATGCCAAGTGACGGCGTGCGGGCGTACACCAAATATTTGTGGCATGACTAATCCCATGGCCCTGCCTAATGGTTATTTCGGGCTGATACTCGTACTGTGAAGGTTGAAATTACTTTGAACATATTAGAAATCATGTCAAGTATAAATGTTAAGGCTTCACGCCCAATATGTTCATACCCGAGTGGTTAGTTATTGTTGTCTCTATTTGTGACTATTTGTTTTCATGTACTCAGTCCTGTTATAGCATATGTTTCATGTCTCAGTAATTGTTAGCTTACATACATGTTATCATTGTTTTGGGCTGATTCTTATATCTGCGAGCCTTGTGAGTGAGACTGGAAAGTATTGACTGAGTGAGGACGAGAGCCTAATATTGAGACAATTATGAGATCAGACTGCGCATCGCAGCGATCCTCGAATCATGCCTTCATTGGCTTGATATAGTGCTTGGGCTTATAGGATCCCCTCCGGAGTCTTTACACCCCCAGTGAGCGCACAGATATTGAGGGATGGACCTTCCTTAGGCATGAATTTTGTCCGAAGTTATTGATATATTGAGGGATGGATCGTCCCTGGACATGGATCTTGTCCGAGTGATATGTTCCGGAGATGGATCTTCTCCGTGGGGCTGGGCTGCCTTTTTCCTCAGTACTGAGTGACTACGTCACTTGTATTTATGTATAATCCGGGATGGACTTTCCCTGGGCCTGAGGGCCAATTCTAGTACTGAGTGGACTTCTTTGTGAGAGTTTTGGGATACTGTGTACATACCATTTCTGATTTCTTGGGATCATATGCTGGCATGTAGATTGTACAGACACATTTGGTGTATTTTGTTTATCATAAGTTATATTATTGTCATGCTCAAGTTTATACACTGTTATTTATAAATATCGGAGGTTTAGTCTGTCACTACCTCTCAGCCCATAGGTTGGGTTCGTTACTTCTGAGTTGGTGTACTCACGTTACCCCCTGCACCTTGTGTGCAAATCCAGGTACATTGGGACCCGACTCTAGTCATTGAGTAGCTGTCAGAGTTTCCATCAGAGTTGTCGAGGTAGCAGCTGGCGACCGTGATCTCGTCATCTCTTTCATACTCTACCTGTCCTTATTTATTTTGAGACTATGTTATCCACTCTTCTTTTTCTTTACTTTATGTTATAGCAGCTCATGACTGAGTGACACTGGATCCGGGGTTGTAGAACTTAGATTGTGGTTTTTCAGATATTGTTTCAAACTTTAAATTTATTATTATTATTATCCGCAGACTGGTTAAAAATGATATTTCTCTGGTAATTGAATTTATCTCAGATAAATGGTTGGCTTGCCTGGCTCTACGACAGGTGCCATCACTACTCCGAAAATGGGCCGTGAAAAGTTGGTATCAGAGCTCTAGGTTGAATAGGTCTCACCAGTCATGAGCAGGTTTAGTAGAGTCTTGCGGATCGGTACGGAGATGTCTGTACTTATCTTCGAGAGGCTTCATAACCCTTAGGAAACATCTCACATTCTTGAATTCTTGTCGTGCGAATCCATTTTATTCAGCCAGAAGCGTAACTCTTTGAATTCCTTTCATGTACTCAAATGCGCACGTGAGCGCTTGGTATCAGTTGTGCATTAGCGGCTTGTGACTTCCATAGATGAGATGTGATTTTTAGCATGTTGATAATAGGCTAGTCGGGAGGACTTGAGGCCGGATTTTGTCTGTGGCTGGAGTGCTGAGATTTCATTTGTGTGAGCACATGTGTATGGGGGACTTATATGTCTGTTTGTCCCCTTACTAATGGGACTTTGTGACTAGATGACTACATGGTGAGTGTGATTTGGGGGTTAGATGTGTACGGGTTGTTTGATTGTGATAAAATGAATTGGCAGGAGATGTAGCAAGAACCATTGAGTATTTGACTTCCGTATTGAGTTGAATATGGCCTCGAGTTGTGAATGTATTGAAGGACCTCTCGTGTAGTTTAGTTGTGGGGTGAGGTGGATTCTCCTGTTGTGTCCTGAGTTCTAGGTGATGTCTTTTGAGATGACCAATGCCCCAACAACGTTCATGTATTCGATTAACGGTGTATTCCAGCCGTATTAGCACCCTTTGTTATTGTATTTTTCGTTGGCCTCCTGGCGTACTCACGTAGCCAGGGGTAGCATACTCAGCAATTGATGATGGTATTATAAGGATCCAGGGAGGAGAAGCTCTAAGCAAATTTCTCCAAGTGTAAATTTTGGCTTAGTTCATTGGTATTCTTGGGACACGTGGTGTCCAGTGAACGTATCCATGTGGTTAGACATGTGTGAGTAGAGCTTCCAGAAGCTCAAGATTTCCTTGACCACAACTTCAGTGTTAGTATCGCCATCAGCTTCAGGTTCTTATACCGCTTATTGTGATATCTCGAGGGTAGGCATTGATTGTGTTTTAATACAGGAAGTTATAGTGATTGCGTGATAGCTATGATTTTTGGAAGTGTATATAGGGATGTCATTTTGAGGTTAAGCATGCAAGGGTATCTCCTGGGGGTTTTCCTGAGGTATGTGACCCTTATGTTGATCTGTAGTGAGTTCTCTCTTACCAGTAAATGATGTATGTGGTAAATTGAGTTAAGATCGTTCGTGGGAGTTGGCATGACCATTACAATGGTAAATTCAAGATTTGCATACGATTTGAGGGTTAGATGGTTTGGGTCATATGAGCTTATGGAGGATTTAGTTGAATCTTACCACAGTATGGTGGCAGTGATAGCGTATGGGCATCGTGAGTTATTGTTTGTCTTGATCTTTGGCGTTGAGCCAAGTGAGGGAGCCCGTTAATGGTAAGTTGATTACACGATTATGTGTTGTATTGGTTTCGGTTCGAGGTATATTGGTGAATCAGTTATGACCTGCAGAGGTGGAGTTTGGGAGTGACTCGAGTAATGGAAATCCTTCGATACATGTTGTAATGTACTCTATGGGTAAGTGGACTTTATTGTAAGGATTTAGTGGTAAATGGAAAAGTGTAGTGTGTGCAGTATGAGTTGCTTATTGCTTCAAATGTGTGGATCCCTTCCCTAGTACGTAGGTTGAAAACGGGGCCAGGTCGTTCTGTTTACTTGGTCAGTGTAATTGAAATTTGCGTAGAGTGAATGACATTCGAGAATAGTTCTGACGGATTCAAGGTCATATGTAGCGATTGAGGATCTTCAAGGTGTGAATCGGGCTAGAACTCAGATTTACGTGGAGGTGTCAAGGCTTGTGGTGCATTTACATTATCATAGATTCTTCATTTAGTATCAGGAAGGTGGAGGTAATGGCTTTAGTTTTGCAGGAAGTCTCTTCAGGTTAAGTATTTTGAATGTGATGCTTTTGGGGATATTTGAGAGAGTATTCAACGGCTTATGAGCCTTAGACGGTATGGGTTCATGCTTGGGTCTCGTGTGATGAGCCTGGGGTAAGATTTGCGGTATTATGGCAAGAGGAATTATCAATTCGAAGGCAAGTCAGAAGGAACTTGAAGAAATAGGACAACTTGGTAGTAAGTCGTATCGGCATGATAAGGGATATGATTAGTTTTGTGGGTGTTATGAAGTAATGAGTTGTTACAGGTGTTTCTTGGCAGTTCTCTTGGGATTTGGTGGAATGCGTAGCTTGGTTGAGTTAGAAGGATTCGGTCCTGACGGTTGGTGTTATACAAATGTGATTCAGAGAGTTCTTGATGGTTTCTACCACGATTAGAGATGCATATTTTCTACTGGCGTGAGGGCCATGTGATGTATAGTGATTTTGCTTCTAAATGGGATCATGGAAAGTTCTTGGCTAGTTGGGTACATAGTTGTTTATGGCTCGAAAGGAAGCACGAAGTTCTCATATTTATCATAGGATTGCATGGCGTATGCGGTATGTGGTGTAGAGTTGAGAATTTGCATACGTGAGATTCTTAGATAGCATCGACAGTTTTGGACGACTAGGTTGATGATATCACTATTGGGCAACTTGATGAGGGTATACATCCTGAAACGACAATGTGTTGAGTTAAGGGTACTTCATTGGTATTTCGGTGCTCTTTTGCAGGATCGACTACTAATATTCAAGGTTGCTTTGTGACACAGAGGGATTATGGTGGTATCCCTCGTGGAATGATTGAGTATTAGAGGCATGTTATATATTCGAGTGGTGGAATTGGGATTTGATATGGTGATTTGTGCGCTTCATGGACTACGAGACTGAGTTCTCATAAACAGATTATTTTTTTGAAGTTGTGAACTACGAGGGTGCGAGCAAAGCTAGTCGGGTGTTGGTATATGCCATGATTCAGTCATTATGAACTTTCGGAGAGTTATCTACCTATTGTGGGTGACCAAAGTTGACTTAGAGTTATTGGTAGGCCAGTATGGGTGTGTGTTCTGCACCGAGTCGGAGTTGTTGAATCCAAATTTCTATTGTTGAGAGATGTGCCATTTGATTGTCATTGAGCTTGTTCATGTTTTGGAGTGATATATGAGTTATCTTTCGGTGTTTCGAGAAGTTGTGCTTGTTGGTTGTATGTGCATAGGGTGCGCTTCTATCTGGGATTTATAGCGAGATATGAGTAAGGTAAGTAATTGGGTGTTGCAGAATTGAGACGTATTGGTTATGTTTATTCTAGTCCGGGTGGCATGGTATCGTCCGATTTCCCCCTGGTTATGACAATGCACTTTGAGTACTTGATGTTGAATTTTGCATGGTTATTGATTCTGAGTAAGGTGGATTGAAGTATTTCATATGAACCAGTGTGTGGATGGGATCACGCATCGTAGGAGAGTTAGGTAGAGGTAAGCTCCTTGGTGTCAGATTCGTGCGTTTTGATTTTACGATGTGTGCCAGGCTTTTAGCATGATGTGGTAATGGTAAATGTTAGTGGCAGGATAGTCCTCTCGTGTGAATCTTCTATTTTATGAATTGAGCTTTTGGGATGTTGTTATTGAGTGCACGTGTTGCACAAGTTATGGCTCTTGATGGTATTGATGCTGATCGGATGAATGGTTGCTGGCTTCTACGTGTTTTTTCATCATCGGCAGTATATGGAAGTGTTAGGGTGAGGCATTGCTTGATAGGAGGATATGTATCGGTATTAGGTTGTTTTGAGAAACTATTGTGATTAGGAGTTATCGCTATGGATGGTTGAGTCATGCGTATATTATGTGATTTCATCTTGGGTTACGGATATGGCTTGATACAATGGGTTCAGACTATTTCAACTTTTAGTCGTGGAAATTTGATCTTGTAAATTATTTCAGAAGTGGAAATTTTGTTCTAAGGTTTATGGGTCACGATTGGGGTTCGGAATTTCAACTGTGTGGTGCTCTTGGACCTATATGGGATAAGGTGACGTGGGATCACCCCCTAATATGTGCATGGTAAGTTTCACGACAATTTTGGCAATGTTTGGAACAACTCTAGGCACGTTCGAGGACGAACATATGTTTAAGTGGGGGAGAATGTAACGACCCGGTCGGTCGTTCCGTAGAATTTGCACCGTTATTGATGTGTCTGCCTTGTTATGCATTGTTTAGTTGCTTATGATGTGTTGGAGTCTGGGTGGTTGTAATGAGAATTGAGACACTTAGTCTCTTAGAGTAGCCTTATAGTTAGAAAAGTCAACTGGGAGTTGACTTCTTGGTAAACGACCTCGGAATGCAGATTTTATGGCTCGGATAGCGTCGTTAGGTGATTTGGGACTTAGGGGTGTGTTCGAAATGTAATTTTGATGTCCAGTGTAGAATTAGGCTTGAATTGGCGAAAGTTAGTTATTGGCAAATTTTGGTCGGCAGTGGAAAATAGGATATCGGGGTCGGAATGGAATTCCGGAAGTTGGAACAGGTTCGAAATGTCATTTTGGATATGCGTGCAAAATTTCAGGTCAATCAGAGATGTTTTGGACGGTTTCGGCGTTGTTGGTGGAAGTTAGGAATTTCAAAGTTCATATGCTTGAATTCGATGTGATTTGGTGTTTTTGCATTGTATTTTGGTGTTTCGAAGGCTCGATTAAGTTTGAATGAGGTTATGGGATGTGTTGGTATGTCTGGTTGGGGTCCCGATGGGCTCGAGATTGATTTCGGATGGTTAACGGGGACTTTTGGACTTAGATTGTGCAGCAATCAGCTGGTGGTGTCCTTTTGCTTGTGTGATCGCACCTGCGGATGGGGGACCACAGGTGAGGACCCGTAGAAGCGGACAGGAAACCGCAAAAGCGGATTTTGGATGGCCCGGTGGAAGGTCGCAGATGCGGACTTGGGGACTGCACCTGCGGAGTCGCAGGTGCGGAAATGGAGTCGCAGGTGCGAGCTTGGTCCAGTTAATGAAAAGTCGCAGGTGCGGTATATTTGACCGCAGGTGCGGTCCGCAGGTGTGAGGAGTAGGATCGCAAGTGCGAAAAGCCGGGGCAGAAGGTATATAAGTTGGACTTAGCGAATTTTGGTCTTCTTCTCACCATTTTTCATACGGGTTTCTAGCTTTTGGAGGGTTGTGAAGAGGGAAACGATAGTTCTTCATTGAGGTAAGGTTTTTGGGCTTTATAACTCGATTATATGTGATTAAGGACCTAATTAGTGATGATAATTTGGGGGAAATCAATGTAAAAAGGGGTAATTAGGGCTTGAGATTAAGAGACCTACTAATGGGGATTTGGGGGGTAATTTGGACTCCGATTTTAGTGTTCTTGATATATATAGACTCTTGAGAAGATGAGGATCATTTTGGTGTAAATTTTATCGAGTTCCGAGACGTGGGCCCGGGGGTCAGGTTTGACTAATTTCGGGAGTTTTGAGTATTTTTGATAAATTTCGATTGGGTTTCATTCCTTGGCATATTATAATGGTATAAATCTAAATCTTGATAGATTTGGAGCTCTCGGAGGCCGAATTAAGAGGCAAGGGCACTGCGGAGTAGTGGTTTAGCCGGTTTTGAGGTAAGTAACGTTTCCAAACTTGGAACTGAGGGTTCGAAACCCCAAATTTCCTGATATATGATGTTAATTAAGGTGACACACATGCCAAGTGACGAGCGTGCGGGCGTACACCGAATGTTTGTGGCATGGCTCATCCCATGGCTCTGCCTAATGGTTATTTTGGGCTGATACTCGTACTGTGAAGGTTGAAATTACTTTGAACATATTATAAATCATGTCAGATATAAATGTTAAGGCTTCACGCACTATATGTTCAGACCCGAGTGGTCAGTTATTTCTGTCTCTATTTGTGACTATTTGTTTTCATGTACTCAGTCCTGTTATAGCATATGTTTCATGCCTCAGTCTCAGTAATTGTTAGCTTACATACATGTTATCATTGTTTTGGGCTGATTCTTATATCTGCGAGCCTTGTGAGTGAGACTGGAAAGTATTGACTGAGTGGGGCCGAGAGCCTGATATTGAGACAGTTATGAGATCGGACTGCACACCACAGCGATCCTCGAATCATGCCTTCGTTGGCTTGATATAGAGCTTGGGCTTATAGGAGCCCCTCCGGAGTCTTTACACCCCCAGTGAGCGCACAGATATTGAGGGATGAACCTTCCCTAGGCATGGATTTTGTCTGAAGTTATTGATATATTGAGGGATGGATCGTCCCTGGACATGGATTTTGTCCGAAGTTATTGATATACTGAGGGATGGATCGTCCCTGGACATGGATCTTGTCCGAGTGATATGTTCCGGATATGGATCTTCTCCGTGGGGCTGGACTGCCTTTTTCCTCAGTACGGAGTGACTACGTCACTTGTATTTATGTATAACCCGGGATGGACTTTCCCTGGGCCTGAGGGCCAATTCTAGTACTGAGTGGACTTCCTTGTGAGAGTTTGGGATACTATGTACATACCATTTCTGATGTCTTGGGATCATATGCTGGCATGTAGATCGTACAGACACATTTGGTGCATTTTGTTTATCATCAGTTATATTACTGTCATGCTCAAGTTTATACACTGTCATTTATAAGTATCAGAGGTTTAGCCCGTCACTACCTCTCAGCCCATAGGTTGGGTTCGTTACTTCTGAGTTGGTGTACTCACGTTACCCCCTGCACCTTGTGTGCAGATCCAGGTACATTGGGACCCGAATCTGGTCATTGAGTAGTTGTCAGAGTTTCCATCAGAGTTGTCGAGGTAGCAGTTGGCGACCGTGATCTTGTCATCTCTGTCTTACTCTACCTGTCATTATTTATTTTGAGACTATGTTATCCGCTCCTCTTTTTCTTTACTTTATGTTATAGCAGCTCATGACTGAGTGACACTGGATCCAGGGTTGTAGAACTTAGATTGTGGTTTTCAGATATTGTTTCAAACTTCAGATTTATTATTATTATTATTATCCGCAGACTGGTAAAAATGATATTTTTCTGGTAATTGAATTTATCTTAGATAAATGGTTGGCTCTCCTGGTTCCACGACAGGCGCCATCACGACTCCGAAAAATGGTCGTGACAGCCATGCTCATCACAAAATTCAGCAAATTTAGCATTTTCAAATTCAGTACCATGATCAGACCTAATTGATGCAAGTTGATTTCCTAATTGTTTCTGAATTTTTCTAACAAAAGAAGTAAACATGTCAAATGCCTCATCTTTAGATGTTAGAAACGATGTCCAGGTAAATCTAGAATAATCATCAACAAGCACTATCACATATCTCTTACAACATCTGCTTAATGCTCTCATTGGACCACAAAGATCCATATGAACCAGTTTCATCGTTTCGGTGGTACTTACCACTTTCTTGCTTTTAAAAGAGGATCTTACCTGCTTCCCCCTTGCACAAGCCTTACAAACTTTGTCTTTCTTGAACTTAATGTTAGGTAGTCCTATCACTAAGTCCTTGGAGACTAATTTGTTGAGTTGACTTAGACTTGCATGTCCAAGTCTCTTATGCCAAAAGATGGGATCACTGTCCAGTACACTTAAGCATGTTAGTTCATTTTCTGAAAGTGTGGACAGATCTATGATGTATATATTGTTCACTCTATTTTTCCTGAAAAACAATCTTGTCAGTGATAAGATTTATTACAAAACATTTTGTAGAGGTGAATGCTACCAATTTACCTCTGTCACACAACTGTGACACACTGAGTAGGCTATATTGCAAGCCGTCTATCAAGTATACATTCTCAATGGAACGAGTGTTATCCTTACCTACCTTACCAATCCCAATGATTTCACCTTTCTTTCCATTTCCAAAGGAGACATTTCCTCCTTTGAGGTCCTCAAATGAAAGGAACTGGTCCTTGTTACCAGTCATGTGCTTTGAGCAGCCACTATCCATGTACCATATTTGGCTACTACCCTTCACTTGAACCTACAAAAGAAAATTGGGGTTTAGTCTTAGGAACCTAAACTAGTTTGGGTCCCTTTCTATAAGCAAAAAGATGAATTAAATTCTTTTTAGCCCAATTTGGTAACCAATTATTCCCTTGAACAAAAAATTTGTTCTTTTGACTGGCTTGTTCTTTTGCATTACATTCACTTTTGTAGTGACCAGTCTTACCACAATGGGTATAAATTTTGTTCTCAAGAAGAGTGAGGTACTTTCTTTTAGGATCCCATTTAGGCAGCTGATTCCTAAATCCAAGTCCTCTCCTATTGCTACTATGATGTTCCTGTAGCCATGTCAAAGCATCAGAGGATCTGTTCCAATTACAGGTTTTGTCTAGTTCATGCTTAAACTTACCAAGTTCCTCCTTCAACACTCTTATCTGTTCATCCTTCCTATACAACTCATCTTTTAGTTTACCTACATTTTCTTCTAAGGTGAGTTGAGAGCTTTCAACTGTCTTTTTACTAGTTCCTAGTTTCAGTTTTAGATTTTCAGATTTTAACTCTAGGACATTTGTTTCAAATGTATGAACCTGGTTCTTCAGAGCAGTATTTTCACTCACAGTCTCACCGACTCTGAGTTCCAGGGTACACTTTGCTTTTAAAATCACACTTCCTTAGACAATTGTTCCTTTTCCTTATTAATTACCTCATATTCATCAATAAAATCAAGCAGTAATTCAGAGAATTTTTCTTTGGACAAGAACTTATCTTGTCTTTGAGATGAATTATACTTACCTCAGATTCCTCATCTGATTCGCCAATTTCCATAAGTGCTTTTTCATCTCCATATTCATCATCTGATTTCTCATCTGAATTTTCTCCACAAGCAGCAACCATAGCCATTGTTGATCATTTGTTCTTCTTGGGATGAACTTGTTCCTTCTTCCGGTTCCTTCGTTCAGATCTTTCCTTCTTCCATTCAACTTCCCATTGATGGCAGTTCTCGATGTGATGATTAGTCTTCCCATATTTGTAGCAGCCCTCATTAGTCGCTTTTTTAGGTACCTTTGCCTTGTTATAATTTCCACCTCTTGAAGAGCCCTTTCCTCTCATAAGATATTTCTTGAAATCCTTGGTGATCATAGCCATTTCATCTTCCTCCAAATCTGCTCTTTCAGTGATTCTGAGTGCCAGACTCCTTTACTTCTTGGGAGCATCCATCTTCATGGTCTGCATTCTAAGTTCATAGGCAGTGAGATTTCCAATCCGCTCATCCAGTTTGAGAGTTGCAATGTTCTTGGATTCCTGAATCGCAATGATCTTGCTTTCCCAAGAGACTGGCAGAACTCTTGTCAAAATCTTCTCAACCTTGTTTTCTTCAAGAAGAGTTCTTCCAAGAGATTTCAGTTCATTAGTCAGTGTAGTGAACCTTGTATACATACCTTGAATAGTCTCTCTTTCCTTCATAGAGAAATTCTCAGATTGAGAATATAGTAGAGTACCTTTGGACCTCTTCACTTGAGCAGTTCCTTCAAGAGCCACTTGTAATGTATCCCAAATTTCTTTAGCAGTGGTTCAACTTTGAATTCTGATGTACTCATCTGGACCAAGTCCACACACAAGCCACTTCTTAGCCTTAGCATTCTTTTCCCACTTTCTCAAATCCTCAGCAGTGCAGTCAGCTCTTGTCTTTGGCACATCTACTCCTTCAGCATTCTTCTTCATGGTAGCCAAGGGACCATCAGTAACAATGTCCCATAGCTCGTAGTCTTCACCAATTATATGATCTCTCATCATGTTCTTCCACCAGGAGTAGTACTGGCCATTGAATAGTGTAGGCCTAGCAGTTGATTGTCCTTCCCAGTTCCCAGGTGGTGCACTTTCCAAATAACCTGCTCTGNGGGGGGGGGGGGGGGGGGGGTAATTTGTGTGGTGTTCGATTTTCGCGTTATAGAAAGACCAGGTTCTTCTATGTGTTCCAACCTCTACAGTTTGCGCAATAATACATACAGAAAATAAAGAACACATAGATTTTTACGTGGAAAACACCTGGCTCAAAAGGTGAAAAAACCACTACCTACTTCCTAGTAGGATTTTCCCAAAACTCTTTACTAAATCAGTAAGCCAAACATCATTTACAAAAACTCTTTTGTAAACCTAGTACCTCTAATCCCTTGTAGCAAACTAGCCTCTAGCTATTGCGACAAACTCCAAGTTATTTATAACTTGAAACACACAGTACCTATTACAGATGCTTCTAGATAAAGCTGAAAAGGTACAAGTTAAATCACCTACTACAAATAAACTAGACTAAAAGACAACAGTTGGAACTGGTTCTTCTAGCTGGTTCAAGTAGCTTCAGAGTCGCACACTCAAATCTCACATGATAATTGCTTGCAAAATTGCCTCGCTAATATAATTTTGCTCTCAATTCTTGCTTAACTTATGCTTTTGTGCGTACCCGTACAATAAGAACAATCTGCAATATATATGATTAATAGATAAAGAGTTAACTAGAATTCTAATGCTACTCTTCCTTGGTGGAAGAGTTTTAGTTAATCTCAACTCCTCAAATCCTTCCTTATCTTTGATTCCGTTCTTACTAAATAAGGAGTCTTTCTCCTATCATTTTGCAATCTTTTCGATCAGGAGATATCTCTTATTTTACCATATTTTGTTTATCTCCTGCATGTGTACCTCACGTGTCTTTGACTCTGCTTGTGTCTATGTCTGCCAGTGATGGACCTGATTCATTTCTAAGTTCCTTTGTCAATCTTTAAAACCATTTAATTTCTTGGGCCAACAGACACCATAATGTGAAATAGTTTTATTACAACGGGACTGTAAAGAAAATAAACAGTCATTTCAAATGACTTCAATATATCTGGAAGCACATTGTGAAATAGGCATAAAAGACCATTTCCACTTAGTCGGAAGAACATACGATGAGTTTCTGCGGAACTTGACTATTTGAATTGTTAAGTAGTAGTTTTATTAGGTAATAGTCAATCCGATGGATGTTACTGTATATCAGATGTTAATATTATAATATCTGTCATTCCAGCGATAAATTCCATAGTATTAAACAATGATATAGCAACATGTGTGTAAATCTGCATAAACAAGCATTACCAGAATACTTCAATTTAGCCAAACTCAGTCACACGCGTACTTCATGGTCTAACACTCATACAACTAACAACTGATATGCGATTACAACAAAATATTTATTATTCCAAAAGATACTATAGGTAGCATGATTCACGCAATTTTGGACTTATACAATACAATGATTAATTCTGTTAATATAACGCATGCAATGGAATATGACAACATAATTGTAAGGCCCCGCTACTTCCTTAATGATTTAACATTTTAAAAGTGCACCAATATTTGGGAATAATATTTTAGTGTCCAAGAAGACCTACCAACTTGGACCACATCATTTGGTCCTATGAGGGAAAAGATTTAGAGCACGTTAATGAAGTTTAGAAGTGAAAAGGGTTTGGTGAGAACAAGTTGGAAATGTAAGTGGAATAGGATATCCTAAGTCATGCACCCCTTGACTTTGGACAAGTATAACTCTCATAACTAGAATGTAACTGCTAATACTGGAGAGACTTTCTAGCTCAAACAATGTAAAAATCACACTCAAAAACTCAAATGCAATTTGCCGGATTCTCTTCTTTGAGCACAAGTAGAGGTGGCAAATGGTTAAAAGAAAATAATTATCCACCCATATTATCTATTAAAAAATGGGTTGAATAATAATTTTTTTAAAAATAGGCCGATTATGGATAAGAACCATATTATTCACTTAGAAAATGGTTAACCAATGGATAACTAATGTGTTTAACTTTTATAATTGTAAAGCCTCAAATTGTATTTGCACCTTCTGTTGTTAAACTTTAGGACCTCATGTCCTTAACTTCATATGTACACTGTGAAATATTAAGGACATGGTGTCCTTAACTTCATGTGTGTAATGTAAATGTTAAGGACATATATTCCTTAACTTTATGAGTGTTGGTAAATATTAAGGACATAATGTCCTTAACTTCATGAATGCTGTGTAAATATTAAGGACAAAGTGTCTTATATTTGCACCTTCCGTTGTTACACTTTATCATGTCCTTAACTTCATATGAGCAATGTAAATGTTAAGGACATTGATAACAGGCTAAAATTGTATAATTTGGCGTATGTTACACTCTAACTTAATGATGCTTTACTGCTGTAAGTTGTTAAAAGATGATAAAATTGGCCTTAATGATGATGTTTGTGTTTTACAGGAGTGCAAGAACGTAGCGGCAACTTATGATGGTAATTCGGGCAGCAATTGGAGTAGAATGGACTATGGGGGACCTGGTGGGTGATTTAAAGGCTGGAAATCGCGGAGGCAGTATGTAACCCCACTAGCGCGGGCATTAGCGCGGCATTAGCGCGCCCGCGCTAGTCCAGCTATTCGGAGGCAGTATGTAACCCCACTAGCGCGGGCATTAGCGCAGTATTAGCGCGCCTGCGCTAGTCCAGGTCCGTGAAACATAAAAAGAAGGGTAATTTAGGAAGAACAAGGCCNGTGTTCATGAATTCTTTTGTAGTTTTTATCATTGTTATGAGTAGCTAAATCTTTTAACCTAAGGTTTTGGTGGAACCCGTCGGGGATGACCTCGTTGTTATGTTAATAATAGTTTTGAGTTGGTTATTAATCTCTATTTGTTCAACTACGTTTCGATTGTAGTTTGTTGAAGGGCCCTCAACTAGCTATTCCTATTTGTTATGTATCTGCTTGAGAAAGAGTGCATATTTAGGTAGTAGTTGAACAACACCACTCCCGGAGTATGGACGAAAGTCATAACCGAGAGTTTAGAGGTTGGGTTAGAAATAATACACCTCGGGTGCAATCTAAAGTGAACCGTAACGCAAATATAGCTAGCGTAGCTCGAGAGAGTGCGTCTAGTAAATTATCATAAATGCTTGAGAAAGATTTACGATAACTAAAGAGTTCATGATTTATAGAGACAACCAAATCAAAGCTATAGGAACATACAACTAGGGAAAGAACCAACGGGGGAAACCATTGCCTTAGACTTTTATTCCAATTTTTTATAACTGCTTGATAGTTATTCTTAATTTATTAGATTCAATTAGCTGTAGTAGAATCACATCGCCAAAATTTGATCACGCTCAACTATGTCTAATAAAAGAGGAATCTATAGCCTTGATAAGTGGTGACTCTTGATGTAATTGTGCTTAAAGAAGTAT
>ML282064.1:12005-39802 GCA_005239495.1 Nicotiana undulata | reverse complement strand
CTATCGTAGTATTGGAAAATCTAGGATAGTTATCTTTAGAATCATTTGCATATCAAGAACCTCCAATTAGAAATATATCATATTAATACCTACTTGCATTACACTCCATAAAAGGGGACAGAACCTTGGTTATCCTACCCATACTAATTACAATCTAAATTAGCCTCCTTTGAAACTACTTTTTCTCTAAAATAGCAAACTATTAATCACCACCCTTTTTGTTCACTAACGGAATAGAACTTCGATTAGAGTTAAGAACCACACTAACATAGTGATATTTTCACACCTATTCCCTGTGGGATTCGACCCCAACCTTGTTGGGTTATTATATTTGACTTCGACCGCTTTACACTATTTTAGAAGTGTAATTTGAGCGTATCAGTAGGCTAGTACCCTATTCCATTTGATGTTAAATAATCTTAAAGGCTTTGTAGACATAGGTTCATTTTATACAGTATGTCAGAGGCCTTGATGGCCCATATGTATTCATGTTTTAAGAAAATGGTTCAGTGATACAGTGTTTCCCCACTTATAGTTATACATTATGAGTTGTGGCCATGTGGGCCCATGATAGTTACAAAAAGAATGAGTCCAGCTAACTCGAACTATGTAAGTTCTAGTTTTGGTCGAACGATCATGAGTTACAGAGTGGTTCGCTAGGGCCAGCACGACACCGGGTTCCAGCCACGCCTCCCCAGGTTCGGGGCGTGACATATTTGATATTTGGATGATTTGACATTTGGTTGTAATAACCGATAACATTTTCCTTTTTATTTTTATTTATGTATATATTTTTCCCTCTTTCTCTATTTGATTTACATATTCTCTCTTTCCCTTCTCATTATGTACATTCAATTATGTTTTTAGTAGCTTTCTTTGTAGCTTCTTTATTGTGTTTTTTTATTAGCCTATATTTAATTCAGTAGCTTCTTTTTTAGCCTAATAACTTCTGTTTAATCTTGAAGTTTCCTTTTATGTTTTAGTGGTCAATAAGTCTTTGGTTTTCTTAATTCCACGGTTCTTTCAAAAAGTAGTTTTTGTGTTAACCGGGTGATTCTTCCTAAATATGGATGGCGTGACAACCTTCTTAAGGGATTGAGTTCATTTTTGGTGTTTAGGTACGAATAGTAATAGTAATAAATAAAAGAGTCAAACATTCTTCACTTGGTACCAACACACTCAACTACATGCTTATGATTGAAAATAAGTTTTTCTGGAAAGAAGTAGCTCTAGTTAGTGACCTTGTGACTCTTGATTTGACTTAGGCAATCATCGAGTGGTTTAGTCGAGCCATAGTGATTTTCAATCTTGAATATGGTCATTGTGGTCCCTCGACTCTATCCTTTTTAACAATCCAGTTGTGTAAGAGGTGAGATGTTTTTGTTGCAAGTCCAAGTACCCGTGCGAATGGTCTGAACTTGCCCCGAATGTGTTTCTAGGAAATATTTTAAGTTTTGATTGGCTTGAGAAGTGATTGTAGGCTCTCCTTGAACCGCTTGAAAATTTTCCATGACCCAGCAATGTTTATCCATAGTCAACCCATTTGAGCCTTAAACCTTTCTCATTTGATAACCATATTACAAGCCTTTACCCACTATGTCTTGACCCTCTCTCGGCACACGAGCTTTCCTTAACACTCTTGTGAAATAATTGGCTAAAAATGTAAGTTTGGGGTGAGACGAGGAGTTTGAAAAAGGTATCAAGGAACAAAAAGATAAAAGAAATGAAGAAAATGAAAGAAGAACAAAAAGAAATGTGCAATAAGAAAGTGAATAAGTTGAAAAGTTGAAGGGATTCAAAGAAAAGTAACGATGCAAAGCATGAAGAAAACAAAGAAGGAGAAAATGAAGATCATGTCCAAGAAAGCGTGATGTTAAGTCTCTCTAGTTCCCCTAAGGAAAAATAAAAATGCCTCAAAGAGTCGGCAAAGCATGAGCCAAAAAGAGAAAATGGAGTGCTTAAGGAAAGATGAACCCGTTCTATTTTAACATATCCAATCTTAGTCCAAAAGCCTTCATCACATTTCGAAAAAGTCCTACGTGATTTCAAGCCGAGTGAACTTACGATCTACATGAGGGGCAAGCATATGGTACTTAGAGTCGTACTTTGAACATTCTTTTGAGAGAGATAAGAGAACCTTTCACAAATCGTTGAATTTAGTGCTACATTGTTAAGTGAGGTGCAAACGGAGAGTAGAAGAGGATGAGCTTGGGATCCACAATGACCTACATGAAAGATAGGGTTTCCTTGATGAAGTTAACTCTTGATGCTCAAGTGTCACATTAGAACTATTTGTGCTTAAAAGTTCAATCCATTGCCTTGTTAATAATTCATAAGTGTGTGGGTAATTGTTGGTCCCAATTAATGTGTGATTGATTCAATTTTGATTAGATGTAATAACTCTTAACTTGGGGAGGTGGGAATTACCTTATTTGCTTGAGGACAAGCAAAAGCTTAAGATTGGGGGAGTTGATGAATGGAGATTTTGACTACTTATTAGCACCTTTTTACTTTTGTTTTAGTCCAAAAGCGTTTAATTGTGTTCCCGAAAACTGATAAAATATTCTTAAATGCAAGAATGGTTGAAATGAGCCTAAATGATGAAATCCAACTCAAGAAGGAGTGATCTGAACTCAAGGACAAAATCAGGCACAAAAGTTCAAAGTGCGGACCCGAGATTTCCATCTGCGACCGTAGATTGTGAAGGAAAGTTTATCAGAGTCTAAGTGCAAACTGCAGTCCGCACATGAAATGTGCGGCCGCAGAAGCTAAGCAAGATCAGAAGTTCAAAGAGTTCTCATTCCAAGATCAATGGAAGTGCGTACCGCACAATTATTGTGCGGCCGCAGACGTCAGTTGCACGGTCGCACTCAAAAATGTGCGGTACGCAGAAGAGCCACACCCAAAAATGTGTGGATTGCAGAAATAGAGAGATGCGACCAGAGTTCAGACTTATGCGGCCTCAAAAGTCAAATCCTTCCAAGCCAAGAGAAGTACGGACCGCACATGGAATTGTGCGGCCGCAGAACCTCCGGAAAGGGCAGTTTTGTCCAAAAATTCAAGCATTGTATAAATATAATAGTTTCAGTTTTTACGTTAACTTTTGTACCTTTTGACATCATCAGCCATTTACTTTGCTTCTTTTAGTTATTTTATCCATTTTGAGCATTTTTAATATTAGTTTTATCATTCCAATCATTAATAGTTGTTTAATTATCACTTCTTCTTCTTTACCTTCTAAATTTAAGCATGAGTAGCTAGATTTTCAGTAGGGTTATGACCCAATCCGAGAGTGTAAACTTAATGGGTGTTTGATTTATTGCTTATTTATGGTTGGGCGTTGATTATCTAGCCATGTTCTTGATTTTAATTGAGGATTTAATGGTTGCAACCATTATTTCATGCCTTATTGACTTGGTCTCTACTTGAGAAAGTGAGACTTAGTCTAGGAAAACTTGGCTAGCAAGGAATTGGGTTAATCGAGAGATTATAAACCCAATTAAAGTGTTGAATCTTGAGATAGTAAAACATGACTTGAGCTTATTATCAATTATTTTGTTCAATACCCATTTGGACTTGTGATGACCCAAAAGGGTCATCCCGTGTAATTTTAACTAAATCTGTATTCCGAGGCCCTGAAAGCCTCCGTTTATCTCACCTTGGTATGCGTGCGCAGCCCGGGCGCGTAGCCGGGAAGCCTTTATGTGGAAAATTGATAAAATGTTGAATTTACAATAATTAATTGAATAAAGATGACTTTGGTCAGCATTTTTGATAAACGGACCCGGACCCGTGATTTTACGGTCCCGGAGGGTCCGTAGGAAAATATGGGACTTGGGCGTATGCCTGGAATAGAATTCCGAGGTCCCAATTCCGAGAAATGAATTTTCAAAGAAAAATTGTTTTCTGAAAAATATAAAGGTTTTTGAAAATGAACTTTGATGTGAAACCTATGTTACCGGGCCCGTATTATGGTTCCGGATCCCGAAACAGGTTTAATATAGTTATTACGTGTTGTCTGTGAAATTTGGTAAGAAACAAACTTGGTTTGACGTGAATCGGACTAAAAACGAAAATTTGAAAGTTAATGATGTTTTGAGAATTTCTATGGATTTTGAGGTTTAATTTGACGTTTATGATGTTATTTTGATGGTTTAATTACTCGAATAAGTCCGTAGGAGGTTTTTGACGTTGTGTGTACATCTAGTTTTGAGCCCCGAGGGCTCGGGTGAGTTTCGGATAGGTGTCGGAGTGCAAAAAGGGGTGAAAAATCTGGTGTGTTAGCTGTTTTCTGGTCTCCAGTAATTTCCTCTTCGCGATCACGGTGTGAGGCACACGATCGCGGTGTTCATTTTGGGGTTGATTTGCTCTGCGCGATCGCAAAGAGCTGGGTGCGAACGCGGAGCCTTAGGTATTTTTAAGCTCTGTGATCGCGGCCTGGCCATCGCGATCGCGTAAGGTAATTTTGCCCAGTTATTAAAAAGTTCAAAAATCTGAATGCTCATTACGGGATTTTGATATTTTTCACTACCTTCTTATTTTCCCCATCTCCTTGGGCCATTTTTGAAGAGCTTCTTCACCATAGCTTCATAGGTAAGTAATCTTAACTCCGTCTTCTTCCATTTTCATCATCAATTATTAGATTCTAGGCCTAAAATCATGTGATTAAAGGGTAGAAATTAGGGTTTTGGGTAAAGCTAGGGCTTTTCGAATTTTTGGGAATTTGATCTCGTTTTAGGGTCGGATTTCAAAATAAATTATATACTATGGCTCGTGGGGGAATGGGTGATCGGGTTTTGGTCCGAACCTCGTGTTTTGACCAAGCGGGCCCGGGGTCAAATTTTGGAATTTTTGGAAGAATGTTGGAAATTATATAATTAGGCTTTGGAATTGAATTGTTGAGTAATTATTGATATTATTGAGTAATTATTGATATTATTGAGTCAATTATGTCTAGATACGATCGTTTCGGAGTCGATTTCGAGGGTAAAAGCAGTGCTAGAGGCTGGATTTTCATTCTTGGAGCCGAGGCAAGTGTTTGGCCTAACCCTAGCTTGAGGGAATAGGTATAGAGTCTTATTTGCGATGTGTTAATCCATGTCCAACCTATAGGTGAGGTGACGGGTACTTATATGTTGTGGTCGAGCATGCCCGTGAGTCGAACTTGATGATTTATATAGTGTTCTTTGATATTCTATGTGTAATGAGTTAATTGTCATTCTGGAAGTCATACATTGAGGGGATTTCATGATGTAGATTGTTATTGATTATTCGTCCGGTTAAGGATCATTTGTTAAAATCATACCTCTGAGTGAGATTGGTTATAGCTGAGTCCCTTGCCTGGACGGTAGAATACTTGCTGATTATTTCTGTACATTTGAGGTTTTTTATTATTGTCTTTCCTGTCAATTGTTGCTTTTACATATGTTATGCACGAGGGGACATTCCGTGCTGAGTGATTGTGAGGTTACGCACGTGGGGACATTCCGTGACGAGTGATCATTTATTATTTATGCACGAGGGAACATTCCGTGCCGAGTGATTATATTTATGCACGAGGGGACATTCTGTGCCGAGTTATTGTGAGGTTATGCACGAGGGGACATTCCGTGCCGAGTGATTATTATTTATGCATGAGGGGACATTCCGTGCCGAGTGATTGTGAGGTTATAGAACGAGGGGACATGCCGTGCCGTTTCTGTTTATTTACTTGTTCAGAGATGTACTTCCTACTGTTATTTTTACATTTCAACTGTTATCTTGTTTTGTTGTTTCAGATAGATGTTGCCCTTCATCCCCAGCATGTTATCCCCCGTTGTTGTATTTTCTTGCTTATTTCCTGTCATTATTTTCTGTTATATTATTGAATTGCACAGGTGTTATTTGTTGTCGTGTCCTAGCCTCGTCACTACTTCGCCGAGGTTAGGCCCGACACTTACTCAGTACATGGGGTCGGTTGTACTGATGTTACACCTGCACTTCTTTATATTGTGCAGATTACGGTGCTGGACCCAATGGACATTGAGCGAGGGAGTATCCTTCAGTCCACGGCGACACCGAGGTGGTCCTGCAGGCGTCTGCATGCCTTGGCGTCACCATCTATTTCTTTTCTTCTGTCTTATCTTGTATTTCTAGACAGTTACACTTCTTTATTTCAGACTCATGTTTTTAGCAATCTTAGACTTTCCGTTAGATTGTGGCACCAGTTCTGGGGGTTTATGTACGAATATTTCGTAACAGTTATTATATTAAGTTGATAAATTCTTAGCTTCCGCATTCTTATTCATTTACTCATGTTATTGTTGTTCTTTCAACTACCGCAAATAAAGAAAATAGTAAATTTAACCAAAAGCGTTGGCTTGTCTAGCGGGTTCAACGCTAGACGCCATCACGGCCTAAAGGTGGGATTTCGGGTCGTGACAGGACTTAAGAAAGCCAAATTTGGCGAAATCGCTCTGTGACCGAGAGGTATTGAGTGAGTACTTGAGTGTTGATAGCTATAATCCACCCCGCCTAAGAAAATAAGCTTTAAGGCTTACAACCCATTAAGCAAACACCTAGGTGAATGTCATAGCCCTAGGCCTTTTACCATTTGTCAAAACAAACAAAAGCAATTTGCTAGTTTTAATTCATAGTTGTCATCCTTAGTTTAAAATAGATTTAGAAACAAACCTACTTTTTTGAAAGTGTAATCCGAGATAATTCATGCTCATTCACTCGAATATATACTCCTAAGTCTCATTCATAGTTCCCGGTGGAAAAATGACCCCGACTCCTTCACAACCTCAAATAGAGGTTTGTCTTGCACGAGATCAGATGGAGACTAACATTTCACTTTCTACACAAGACAACGTTAGAACAATTTGTTCATTTTTTCAATAGTTTAAATTAAATAATAAGAAAGGATGGAAATAAATATAATAATCCAAAGTAATGTGCGGAAGCTAAAAAAGCTAAAATATATGATACAATCCTGGAATCGGTGTCACAAGTACACGAGCTACTAGAATAATACAAATACAAGGGTTTGAATAAAAAATAAAGATGTCTGAAGGAAAATACACAACCAAATAAAAAAAAGGGGACTCTAGAAGTTGTGGACGCTGAGCAACTGTACCTTATGTCTCCTCCAAGCTGTCCAATCCGAGCACGTTAATAACCATCACTGGGACCGACTCTAAAATCTACCCAAGAAGGGAAGAGTGTAGTATGAGTACAACCGACCCTATGTACTCTATAAGTGTCGAGCCTAACCTCGACGAAGTAGTGACGAGGCTAAGGCAGGTCACTCACACTACAACATGTACGCAATATATAATAAAGACAGAAAAAGGACATGCATAACAAAATAGGACAGTCAATTGAAGATAATGACTACAACCTCAAGAAATAAGCCAGTGACTATCAGAATTACCAAATTCTTAGACTTTCAAGTGAAAATACCAAAACCAATACAACACAAAGAAAATAGAAACACATAAGTTGTTATGGCGCGCAATCAGATCCCACCATACAACACAATCCTCCTTTATTCCACAGTAACAATATCAACATTCATAAATAAATATATATATTGCGGCGTGCAACCTGATCCCGCCATATAACAAATCAACATCACAATTCACCCTTATTCACCGTATAAATCCACCCTTATTTCACCTATTGCGGTGTGCAACCCGATCCCACCATATAAGTACAAATTATTTCACCTATTGCGGTGTACAAATCAGTTCAAGGGTTCCTCGTTCTCTCAAGTCAAGCTTAAACTCAACACTTACCTCACTCCACAGTCAACTCAGAGCTCTATCTGGGCCTTTCCCCTAGAATCCACCTCTAAACCACTAATATCTAACCAGAATTGACTCAATAATATCAAATATTGGTAAAGGAATAAATTACAATGCATAAATTTAGAATTTCCAAATTTCCCCCCCCCAAAAGTAGAAAATCGACCCTAGGCCCGCTTGACCCAAACCCGAACTCGGACCAAAAACCGATTACCCATTCACCTCTGAGCCCGATTATGTAATTTTTTCGGAATCCAACCTCAATTTGAGGTCTAAATCCCTTATTTACGAAAACTCCCAATGCTTCCTTAATCTCTAGTTTTCTGCCATGGAAGAATAATGATTAGGGCTAGAAATTAATAGACGATGTTATAAATGGAAGAAAATAAGTTAAGGTATACAAACCTATGATTTGAATCCAAACATTGAACAAATCATTATAATCATTAAACCTTTAAACTTTTAATTTTTGACAAAAAGCGACAACTCGAGTTAGGGATCCGAATTTAATTCCGGCCATATGCCCAAGTCCAAAATCATGATATGGACCCATAGGTACCGTCAAAACACGTATCCTGATCCGTATTGTCAAAACGTAGACCGCAATCAACTCAAATAGATTTTAAATGAAAAATTTCTTACTTTATCAATTTTTAACATAAAAGCCCTCCAGAAAAACAACTGGACTGTGCACGCAAATCGAGGAAGGCTTAAAGGAGATAACAGAGGCTTCGAAATACAAAATTAAAGTCTAAAATTCTATATGACCTATCGGGTCATCTGTAACGACCCAGACGGTCGTTTTGAGAGTTATAGCCCCGATCCCCTATTTACTGCTTTTCCGTGTCATATTTTGCTTATGTGTCTTTCTTGGAGGTGTTGGTTGTGGTTTCAGAGTGCTTTGGGACACTTAGTCACTAAATAGAAGCTTAAGTCTTAGGATTTCTGCTTTTGTGTCCGAATGGTGTTTTGGAGGCATGTAGCTTATTTCGGCTTGAAAGGCAAAAGTCGAATTTTCGGAGACCTTAACCAGTCGTGGACTTTTTGATATCTGCGTCAGATTCCAATTTTGGTAGTTGGAGTAGGTCTGCAGGGTTGAATATGACATGTGTGCAAAATTTGGGGTCAATCGGACGTGGTTTGATAGGTTTCGGCATCGGTTGTGGAAATTGGAAGTTGCAAGTTCATCAAGTTTGAATCGAGGGTGAATTATGTTTTTAGCATTATTTGGCGTGATTCGAGGGATTGACTAAGTTCATATGGTATTTTTGGACTGGTTGGTATGCTTGGTTGAGGTCCCAGGGGCCTAGGGTTTGTTTCAGATGCTTAAGGGATGAAATTTTGGACTTAGGGAATCGCTGAGATTTTGGCCTTCTGGTGTTTCGCACCTGTGGTGGAGAGACCGCAGGTGATGAATTGCACATACAGAATGAGGGGTTCATATGCGTGTTTTGTCAAGGAGGTTAGGGAGCGCAGGTGCGAGAAGGGTATCCGCATTTGCGCATTCGCAGATGCGGAGAAAGGGTCGCAGGAGCGATTGTGGGCGGCCTGGGCAGGGGTCGCAGATACGGAAGCTTAACCGCAGGAGCGGGCTCGCAGGTGCAGACCATGGATTGTAGATGCGGTCCCTTTTATTTAAGTCATTTCCGCACATGCGATGGAATTCCCGCAGGTGTGACACCGCATGTGCGGTTAAAGGCTCGCAAAAGCGAGATTGCGGGCAAAAAATAGGATTTCGAGGGTTTGATTCCCTTTCAATTTTGAGACTTTAAGAGCTCGGTATGAGGTGAAGTTTTACGGTTTCTTCAAGAACATTGTTGGGGTAAGTAGTTCTAACTCAGATTGGGCTACATTTCAAGAATATATTGCTATTTTCATCTTCTAATTAGGGATTTGCGTTAGAAATTTTGGGGGAAATGGTAGAAACTTCATAGATTAAAATTTCGAGTTTTGGAAGGCGATTTGAGGAGGGATTCGAGTAATTCTTGTATGGTTAGACTCGTGAGTGAATGGGTGTTCGTATTTTGTGACTTTTACCTGATTATGGGACGTGGGCCCAGGGAGGCTTTTTGGGACATTTTTCTAATTTCTCGCTTTAGCTTAGATTTCATTGACTAAATTAGTTTCTTATAGATATATTTATGGTATGTAAATGATTTTGGCTAGATTTTGGCCATTCAGAGTCAGATATTTATGGGAAGAGCATTGCTACCGATTGATTTAGCTTGGTTCGAGGTAAGTAGCTTGCCTAACCTTGTGTGGGGGAATTCCCCATAGGATTTGGTGCTGATATTAATATGTGAGTGCCGTGTACGCGAGGTGACAAGTACGTACATGGGATATTTTTTGCAAAACCTGATACTGAGTAATTACCTGTTTTCACCTTAATTGAGTATACTAGCATGTGCAGTTATCTTGTTAGCATAGAATAACTTGTCTACATGCCTTAATTGCTTAACTAAACGCTTTGCAGCATGCTTAGTTAATTCCTTATTCCTTTTCGTGATTTGTACTTAGTCTAAACTGTAGATTCTTCTACTGTACTTATCATCTACAATTGTCTGAGCTGTGTATTTACATTTGGGACTACGAGACGGTATCTCGGGAGACCCCCCTGCATATTTACATTTGGGATTACGGGATGGTATCCTGGGAGATCCCCCTGCACATATAATTTTGAGACTACAAGTCGGTCCCTCGGGAGTTCTCCCTGCACATTTACTTTTTAGACTACGAGGTGGTACCTTGGGAGTTCTCCCTGCATATTTACTTTTGGGACTACGAGACTGTATCTCGATAGATCCCCTGTTGTTTATTTCCGTGTGTTGTACTGTTATTCATTGTGTTTTCCATTGTTTAACTCTAGTCTTTTATTATACTATTTTATTCTCCTTCGTTATTTATTATATACCACTAGGCCGGACCTGACCTCGTCACTACTCGACCGAGGTTAGGCTTGGCACTTAATGGGTACCAATTTTGGTGTACTCATGCTACTCTTCTACACATGTTTTGTGTGCAGATTCAGGTGCTCGTTATCAATCGCATTATCAGTGAGTCGAGACAACTTTGGAGACTTCAAGGTATATTTGTCGCATCCGCAGATCTCGGTCCCCTTCTACTCTTCCCCTTGTCAAACACATTCTGCACTTTCTTTTATTAGACTCTGGTGTAAAGAGATCTTATTTCCTTTCTGTAGCTTGTGATTCATGATGTTCTGGGTTTTGGTAAAGTTGTGTACGTTAGTGTTTTGGTTATTGTACATGTCGAGCGTCATCGTTATTGATTATCCAGCATCTATTTCAGTTAGAAGTTAAGTTTTGCTTACGTTATTGGTGTTTTCTGTAAATTTCCTCTACTTTCCTAGTTGTAGAGACTAGTTGCTGTCACAACGTGTTCGGAGAGATCTTTGGGTCATGACTAGTTGATATCATAGCCCTAGGTTCATAGGTGTCGTGAATCACAAGTCGGATTATTATAGTCTCGTGGATCAGTACGGAGGCGTCCGTACTCATCTTCGAGAGGCTATTGAACTATTAGGAACAATTATACTTCTTTGATTCCTTGTCGTACGAAGTTGTTGGCATCAAATTCTAAACTTCTCTATTCTATTCTTTCTTATAGATGGTGAGGACCCGTACCAGAGGATCTGATGACTAGGCACCCGTGCCCCCTGCTAGAGCCGCAAGAGGTCGGGGTCGGGGTAGAGGACGACCACGCGGTGCAGCCAGAGCATCCGCGCGAGCTGCAATAGAGGAGTCCCCAGTAGCTCCAGCGGGAGGGTAGGCACCAGAGGTGCCTATTGATGCACCAGTCCTCCTTGAGACGCTAGCCCAATTCATGAGCATGTTAAGCTTCTTAGCTCAGGCTGAACTAATTCCACTAGCTCCTTCCACATCTCAGGCCAGGGGAGGGGCACAGACTCCCGCATCCCGCACTTCAGAGCAGACTGTCCAGGTTTACCAGGCCCCAGAGTTCATCCCTATGCAGTCGGTAGCTCCAGTTCAACACGAGACTAGGATTGTGGCTTCTGATGCGGAGCAGCTCAAACTTGAGAGGTATAAGAAGTACCACCCACCTACCTTCAGCGGATTGGCTAAATATGATGCTTAGGGTTTTCTAGAGGAGTGTCATCGTATTCTACGTACTTTGGGCGTAGCGGAGACGAGTGGGGTTGCTTTTACCACATTCCAGCTTAGAAGAGCATCTTATCAGTGGTGGAATGCGTATGAGTTGAGTAGTTCGGATAAGGCAGCTTCACTTACATGGACTCAGTTCCCAGACATGTCTTTTAGAGAGTATGTCCCTCAAAGCCTCAGGGACTCAGCTCTCCGATCATGAATGCAACAACATGAACTTGACGGTTGGCATAACTCTTTTGTTTTGACTGAGCTGTGCAAAATTGATCCTGAATAATCTTAACTTTATCCAAGGCATCCTGTACCCAACTTGTATCCAACAACCGAGCCTCCCCTGGCTCGAACTATCCAACTGGATATCGACAGTGCCTCCCGTATAATGCCTCTTAGGGAGCCATCTGAATTCTCAACTAGTAGTTGTTGTTGTAGACAAACTCCACAAGTGGAAACAACTGATCCCACAAACCTCTGAAGTCTATAACACAAGCGCGGGCATATTCTCCAATATCTTAGTTGTGCGCTCGGACTATCCATTTTTTTGAAGATGAAATGTTGTGCTCAACTCAACCTGCGTGCCCAACTCACACTGTACTGCTCTCCAAAAGTGCAAGGTGAACTGTGTACCTCGATCAGAAATGATAGACACGGGCACACCGTGAAGACGACGATCTCGCGGATGTAGATATCAACTAACCGCTCTGAAGAATAGGTAACTGCCACATGAATGAAATGCAATGACTTGGTCAGCCTATCCACAACAACCTTTACCGCGTCGAACTTCCTCTGAGTCTGTGGGAGTCCAACAACAAAATCCATAGTGATACTCTCCCACTTCCACTCAGGAATCTCTAACTTCTAAAGCAAACCACTAGGTCTCTGATGCTCACACTTTACTTGCTGCAAAATTTAGACACCGAGCTACATATTTCACTATATCCTTCTTCATCCTCCTCCACCAATAATGCTTCCGCAAGTCCTGGTACATCTTGGCGGCACCCGGATGAATAGAATACTGAGAACTGTGGGACTCTTCAAGAATCAACTCACAAAGTCCATCCACATTGGGAATAAAAATACGACCCTGCATCCTCAAAACTCCATAATCTCCAATAGTAACCTGCTAGGCACCACCGTGCCGCATTGTGTCTCTAAGGACAAGCAAATGAGGGTCATCATATTGTCGCTCTGTGATACTCCCAAATGAGGAAGACTGAGCGATTGTACAAGCTCGAACACGACAGGGTTCAGAAACATCAAACCTCATGAACTGATTGGGCAAAGCATGAACATCTGATGCAAGCAGTCTCTCACCGACTAGAATGTATGCAAGGCTACCCATACTCGCTATGTTTCTACTCAAGGCGCCGGCCACCATATTGTCCTTCTCAGGATAATACAAGATGGTGATATCATAGTCTTTCAATAGCTCCAACCACCTCATCTGCCTCAAATTAAGATCCTTTTTTTTAACAAATACTGAAGGCTTCGATGATCCGTAAAAACCTCGCACTACACGTCGTAAAGATAGTGTCTCCAAATCTTCAGCGCGTGAACAATGGTTTCCATCTCCAAGTCACAGACAGGGTAATTCCTCTCATGAACGTTCAACTGCCACGACGCATATGAATCACTGCCATCCTGCATCAATACTGCACCGAGCCCAACATAAGATGCATCCCAATATACCGTATAAGATCCTGAACCTATGGGCAAGTCAAAGCAGTCTTGAGATTCTGAAAGCTCACCACCCACTCGTCTGACCATTTTAATGGGGAATCCTTCTGGTTCAACCTAGTCAATGAGGCTGCTATAGATGAGAACCCCTCCACAAATCGATGGTAATAACCTGCCGAACCCAAGAAACTATGGATCTCCGAGGCTGAAGTGGGTCTAGGCTAGTTCTAAATGTCCTCAATCTTCTTAGGATCCACCTGAATTCCCTCAGCCGATACGACGTTCCCCAAGTACGTGACTGAATCCAACCAAAACTCGCACTTTGAAAACCTGGCATATAACTGGTTGTCTATCAAAGTATGAAGTACAATCCGAATATGCTGCTCGTGCTCCTCTCGACTGTGGGAATAGATAAAGATATCATCAATAAACACAATCACAAAGGAATCCAAATAGGGCTTATACACTCGGTTCATCAAATCCATAAATGCCATTGGGGAATTCGTTAGACTAAATGACATCACTAGAAACTCATAATGCCCATATCAAGTCAGAAAAGATGTCTTTGGGACATCAGATGCCCTAATCTTCAATTGATGGTAGCCAGACTTCAAATAAATCTTTGAAAACACCTAGGCACCCTGAAGCTGATCAAATAAGTCATTCAATCCTCGACAATGGATACTTGTTCTTAATGGTGACCTTGTTCAACTGCTGGTAATCTATGCACATCCTCATCGATCCATATTTATTCTTCACAAACAACACTGGCTCACCCTAGGGTGAGACACTAGGTCTAATGAATTCCTTATCAAGCAAATATTGCAACTACTCCTTAAATTCGTTCAACTCTGGCGGGGCCATACGGTATGGCGAAATAGAAATGAGCGGAGTGCCCGGTGCCAAATCAATACAGAAATCAATATCTCTGTCGGGTGGCATCCCCGGAAGATCTGCAGGAAACACCTCTGGGAACTAACGAACAACTGGTACTTAATCCATGGAAGGAACCTCCACACTAGAATCACGGACATAAGCCAAATAAGCTAGACACCCCTTCTCAACCATATGTCGAGCCTTCACATAAAAGATAACCATGCTAGTAGAATGGCCAAAAGTACCCCTCCACTCTAATCGGGGATACCCTGGCAAGGCTAAGGTCACCGTATTAGCGTGACAATCCAATATAGCATGATAAGGTGAAAACCAATCCATACCCAAGATGACATCAAAATATACCATATCGAGAAGTAGGATATCTACGCTAGTCTCGAGACTCCCAATAGTAACCACACACGAACGATAAACATGATCTACAATAATAGAATCTCCCACAGGTGTTGACACATACACAAGAGCACTAAAGGAATCACGAGGTACAACCAGATATGAAGCAAAGTAGGATGACACATAGGAATAAGTAGAGCCTGGATCAAATAGAACTGAAGCATCTCTATGGAAAACTGAAACAATACCTGTGATAACATCGTCAGATGACTCAGCCTCAGGCCTGGCTGGGAAAGTATAACATCGGGTCTAGGCCGCACCACTCTGAATAACATCTTTAGGAAGGCCTCTAACTTGCTGGCCTCCACCACTAGTGGCTTGACCTCCACCTCTAGCAGCCTGACCTCCACCTTTAGCGCCCTGGACTCCACCTCTAGCTGCCTGACCCCTGCCTCTAGTTAGTTGAGCGTGTGGTGGAGCAACCGGTGCCGAAACCATGGCATGAGAACTCTGTTGTGGCGTGCCGCCTAATAATTTTGGACATGTCCTCCTATTATGCCCAAAACCACCACACTCCAAATTCTATCCAAGTGTTGTCATTGCTGAATCTGAGATTAACCCGAACAAGTCGAATAACCACAGTGATAACACTGAATCGAAGGTGCACTGATAGAAGCTAATGGTGCAATGTAGCCTGGCTGCCCAGAATATGGCACATAAGGACCACGACTCCCTGAAGCGCCGACTGGAATGGCCTGGGAAGATGGTCCCTACCATAATTACCCCGGCCTCCAGATGAGGCACCACTAAAATGACCGGAACGGCGAGGCCTCTTATCATACCCCTGCCCCCTGTCCTGTGTAGGAACCACCTCGATGTCTCGCCCTCAGTCTCCTTGGACATCTGAAGCCTGATAAGAGAACTGGTCCCGAGTAAGAGCATGCGACCCAGTTGGTCTGGTCAACACGTAGTCCCTCCACTATTTCTTGGCGGAACCCGTCATCTAAAATACAGCAAAATCGACCTCATTAGTCTCAACTATACCTATGTTCCGCAACACCTCATGGAAACTAGCAAGATAATCATGTGGGTCCTATGAAGCTACACCACTGAAGTTAATTGGAAAGAGATTAGTAAAATTGTCCAATCTCCATAAAGCCTCAGAAGACATGGCGGGTACATCACCGGCCTGTGCCGCAACAACCGATTGAACTACCCTAACTGTCGGGGCTACTAGAGTTTGATATTGAGGAGCCTTCTACTCCGAAGTGTGAGTAGCGAGAGTTTGTGATCCTCCCCCAGCCTGAGAGATGGTTGGTGCCATAGGAAATGTATCGGTCTCGTCTACACTCTCCATATGGACCACCAAATAGACTAGAGCGTCCTGAAGCACTAGGGTGGCGATGAACCCCTCCGGGACCTGAGTTGGTCCAACAGGTAAAGTATGAGCTCGAATCTCCTCATCAAAATCTACATGAGGCTCCACTACTGGTGTTGCTGCTCGAGCTATAGACTGAGCTCTGCCCCTGCCTCGGCCTCTGGTGCGACCTCAGCCTCTGGTGCGACCTCGGCCTCTACCTTTGCCCCTCGTAGGAGCTGATGCTAGGGGATCTCACTGCTGTCTAGCTGAAAATGCGGTGCGTGTTCTCGCCATCTGCGAGAGATCATGAATAGAAGAGTTCAATCATTAATGGTAGAAATAAAATTGCCCGACAAAGAAGAATAGAAGTGAAATTGTTCCAAACTCCAAAGCCTCTGGAAGATAAGTACAGTCGTCTCCATACTGATCCTCGAAACTCTAATGAGCTTGCTCGTGAGGTAACCTAGTGCTCTGATACCAACTTGTCACGATGCGGAATTCCCACCATCGGGACCATCATGAAGCCTAACATTTCACTTGCTAGGCAAGCCAACATTAGAAGAATTTATTCATTTTTTTCAACAGTTTAAATTAAATAATGAGAAAGGACGAAAATAAATATAATAATCCAAAGTAATGTGCGAAAGCTAAAATAGCTAAAATATTTTATACAACCCAGGACCTGGTGTCACAAGTACACGAGCGACTAGAATAATACATATAAGGGTTTGAATAACACATAAAGATGTCTGAAGGAAAATACACAGCCAAATAAAAGAAAGGGGACTCTAGGAGCTGCGGACGCTGACCAGTTGTACCTCAAGTCTTCTCCAAGCTGTCCAATCCTAGCACACTAATAACCGCCGCTGGGACCGACTCCATAATCTATACAAGAAGTGCATAGTGTATTATGAGTATAACCGACCCCATGTACTGTGTAAGTGCCGAGCCTAACCTTGACAAAGTAGTGACGAAGCTAAGGCAGGTCACTGACACTACAACTTGTACGCAGTATATAATAAAGACAAAAAAAGGAAATGAGAAACAAAATAGGACAGTTAGTTTAAGACAATGACTACAGCCTCAAGAAAGAAGCAGTGACTATCAGAATTACCGATTTCTTAAAGTTTCAAGTGACAATACCAAAATCAATACAGCTTAAGAAAAATAGAAACACATAGATTGTTACAGCGCGTAACTAGATCCCGCCGTACAACACAATCCTCATTTATTCCACCGTAACAATATTAACAATCATAAATAAATATATGTGTTGTAGCGCGCAACCTGATCCCACCATATAACAAATCAGTATCACAATTCACCCTTATTTCACTGTATAAATCCACCCTTATTTCACCTGTTGCGGTTTGCAACCCGATCGACCCATATGAGTACAAATTCACCCTTATTTCTCCGCATTAATCCACTTTTATTTCACCTGTTGCGGCGTGCAACCCGATCCCACCATATCAGTACAAATTGACTAAGTACAATTAATTTCATAACTCATATCACAAGAAACACCATAGCGGATAAATATAAAGCTGAAATAGTAAGGAAACCTTGTACCAACTTGGAAATTAACGTATGAAATACTACCCGGCAAGTAAATGACAATTAAAAGGTGCAAGTACGTCAATTAAGGAAAATAGCAGCAAGTATGAAGAGGTCTAAAAATTTTAACAGGAGAAACAATTATTAACAAGTAGAAATTAAAGCATGAAAGACAAGTAGGGCACATAACCGTTAAAGCAAGGAAGTTGATAACTAAGGAAAATCGAAAAATCAAGGAAACAAATAATTTGGCAGCGTATAAGCACTCGTCACTTTGCATATACGTCGCAACACACAAAATTCACATAACACATAGTTCAAGGGTTCCTCATTTCCTCAAGTCAAGGTTAAACTCAACACTTACCTCACTCTGCAGTCAACTCAGAGCTCTACCGGGGCCTTTCCCCTAGAATCCAACCACAATTGACTCAATGATATCGAATATTGCTAAAGGAATCAATTACAATGCATAAATTTAGAATTTCCAAACTTTCCCCCAAAGAGTCAAAAACCAACTCAGGCTCCACTTGGTTCAAACCCAACATTCGGACCAAAATACGATTACCCATTCACCCCCAAGCGCGATTATGTAATTTGTTTCGGAATCTGGCCTCAATTTGAGGTCTAAATCCCTAATTTAAAAAACCCCCAATTCTTCCTAAATCCCTAGTTTTCTACCATGGAAGAAAATATATTAGGGCTAGAAATTAATGAGTGATGTTAGAAATGGAAGAAAATGAGATAAAGTGTACAAACCTATGAATTGATGTTGAGATTTTGTCACGCCCCGATCCTGGGGGCGAGACTGGCACTCAGTGCCTCATCTATCCTTGCATACCAACTTGCGACTAAGGGACTTTGAACATATAATGTCATACTTTGGACATGGGCCACATTGCAAGACAATTGCGAATGCAGACTAAACATCAATATAAAGCTGGGCCGACAAGGCCGTCATAACTACTACAACTAGCAAACCAACAAAATATACATACAAGGCCTACAAGCCCAACATACTGCACTAATCGACATGATATGTTTACAAGCCTCTACTGATGGATGTACTGTGATCGGAACAGGGCCCCGACCTGACCATAACCTATATACATATATACACCAGATGTACATAAAACTTCTAGACCCGGTAACTCCGAAGGATGTGGAGCTTACCGATAAAGCTGAACTCAGGCAACACCTACTGAGGAGGTCTACCCGTCTGTCCGTCTGAACCTGCACGCATGAAATGCGGCGTCCACTGAAAAATGAACGTCAGTACGAAATAATATACCGAGTATGCAAGGCAATAAAATAACTGAAAGTTGAAACTAAACTGATAATATAATAAGTTGAGTAACTGGGAGTCAAAGATAATCTAAAAATATGCTTACTTGCTGATACTAACTCAACTCTCTCAATATAGTAAGTAAAATAGTTGTTCGACCCTATAAGGCTCGGTATATATATAACTTCTCTGTCGTAGTAGGCTCGCTCATATGCACTTGGCCACAGTAGGCTTGGTATAAAACTTACCATCTTATCAGAGGTTGATTAATAGGGTCCTACCAACCAATTACCATATGTCCATATGTATGTGTGTGTGTGTGTATATATATATGTATGTATGTATGTATGTAAATAGAACCTCCTCTTTCTTGACTGGAAGGAGACAACACTCAATTGAATATAAAGTCCCAATAAGGGAGAATACTGTAACTTATGAGACTACGATAATGTATGTAAATTCGGGAGTATGAACTTCTCTTTATGCCTCGTTATCAAAAATTTATGTATTTACGAGATCATGTCAAAATGAAGGAAGGACTTAGCCTTAACATACCTGAGCCGGTACTCTGGACAATCCTTCTAACACACGGCAATTGTGACAAAACTCGTTACGGAAATATCGAAGTAGGAAAAAATTCGTATAATATTCTTGAGAAAGATTACACCCTACTCCCTTAGAATCACAAAATCTCACATTGCTAAGGTGCTAAGAAATATCGTTAGAATTTTTGTAGGAATTGGTTGAAGATGTTATGAATTCTCTTTGAAGATGTTATGAATTCCCATTCGAAGATGTTATGAACCCTTGTAGGAATTGCTAACGTCTGTGTTGCAATGATTGAAATAGGAAGAAAATGATAAGATTACTTACTTGATTTTCTTAAGGCCAAATGAAGCCAAAATGCCAAACTTCTCATTATATCTTTACACGTAAGCGTCATGTGTATAAGTTTTAGTTGGACACCTTCAATCTATATTATGAGTCACTTAATCTGAATAGGGGGCTGCCACATAATGCCATTTTAGTTTTTATCCGATATATCTCCAATTAATTAGGTAATATCTCATTACCCAATAATTAATCAATTACCCATATAATTAAGAATTATCTCAACTTACTTAAAATACTACTCACTTTTAATATATCTTGTACACCTTAATATTATGATTATGTAGTATCTTGTATGCCACTAGTCCATAAATATTTGGTATTATAGCTTGGATCGAATTTTATCACAAATTGCCAAACTTCGACGAAACTCATTTTCTTCTATTTGCTTAGCTTCTCTCCTTCACAAATTTACACATCACGTGTTTGAAATAACATAATGCTTATAATCTCAAGAAAATATCATCACTGAAGACGAAACTTTAACGTACGAAAAATGCAAGATGTAACATCATTCCCCTCTTAGAAACATTCGTCCTCGAATGTTTATTCTTAGAGACTTTGGGAAAACGTTTTTCCAGAGTCTCATCTGTGCACCAGACTAAAACCAACCTGTATGCTGCCAGAAAACATTCTATACATGCCACACATGGCCCATGTTTATAAATAGCAACACTTGGCTTCACACAACTGTCCATTATATATTATTAAAGTTAATAATAAGAGCTTACCTGATGACCTACTGGCCTGAATAGAGTTGTGCTGAGGTATCCCACCTCGAGCCATATCTTTAGTTTGAAATAGGTAGGGGTATTTAGACTTCATTTCTTCCTCCGCTTCCCACGTCATCTCATTCACATTCTTGCTTCTCCATGAAACCTTCATAGAGGCTAACTCTTTATTTCGAAGCTTACAGATTTGTCGGTCTAAGATGGAAACTGAAATTTCCTCGTATGACAGGTCCTCCGTAATCTGTAAATCATCTGTGGGCACCACTCGGGTAGGATAACTAATGCACTTCCATAGCATGGATATGTGAAAACCCGGATGGACAAACTCTTTTGATGGTAATTTAACTCATAAGCTACTTGGCCCACTCTCCAAATGATCCTATAAGGCCTAATATACCGTGGGCTAAGATTTCCTTTCTTGCGAAACCTCATCACGCCCCTCATAGGAGAGACCTTTAAGAATACCCAGTCATTAACTCCACACTCTAAGTCTCGTCGTTGCACGTCAGAATATGACTTCTCACGACTCTGGGTAATCGACAATCGCTCCCGGATAAGCTTTACTTTCTCTACGGCTGGCTGAACTAGGTCTAGCCCATGTAACCCAGATTCTCCAACATCAAACCACACTATAGGAGATCTGCACTTACTCTCATACAAAGCCTCGTACGGATCCATCTGGATACTGGAGTGGTAACTATTATTATATGAAAACTCGATTAGAGGTAGATGTTCATCCCAACTTCTTCTAAAATCCAACACACATGCTCGTAACATATCCTCGAGCGTTTGAATTGTGCGCTTGACTTGTCCATCAGTCTGTGGATGAAAAGTTGTGCTGAGATTCATCTGAATCCCTAGACCTTTCTGAAATGACCTCCAAAAATGTGTTGTAAACTGGGCCCCATGGTCAGATATAATAGATACTGGTACTCCGTGTAGCTGAACTATCTCATTAATATAAAGCTTTGCATAATCTTCTGATGTATATATAGATATGACCAGTAAGAAATGAGCTGATTTTGTGAGCCTATCGACTATCACCCATATAGAATCGAGCTTATGATGAGAACGAGGTAAACCCGTGATAAAGACCTTGTTTATCGCCTCCCATTTCCATGTTGGGATCTCTATAGTCTGTATTATCCCCCCGGGGTTCTGGTGTTCTACCTTCACCTCCTGGCAACTAGGACTGAGCGACAAACTCAGCAATGTCTTCTTTCATATCATTCCACTAGTACACATCCTTAATGTCATGATACATCTTCGTCGACCCAGGATGAATGGAGTACCACGAATAATGTGCCTCTAACACAATCCTATCTCGTAGCACTGCTACATCTGGAACACACAAACGACCCTTGTATCTGAGAACCCCGTCTCCCTTGAGTTCTAACAATGGCTTCTTCTGCTACGGAACTCACTCTCTCAACTCGACCAACTCTGGGTCCTTGTATATCCTCTCCTCTACTTCAGATAAGAGAGATGATTTTGCAGTATTTTGGAGTACAACTCCACCATCGCCAAAGTCTACTAACAAAACCCCTAAAAAATCCAATTGATGAATCTCTCTAGTTAATTATCTTTTTTCGGCCTCTACATGTGCTAAGCTACCCATAGATCGACAACTTAAGGCATCTGCTACCAAATTAGCTTTCCCTGGATGGTAGAGTATGTTAACATCGTAATATTTAAATAACTCAAGCCATCACCTCTATTGCAAATTCAACTCTTTTTTCTTGAAGATATATTGAAGGGTTTTATGATCTGTAAATACATTAACATGAACACTATATAAGCTGCCATATCTTAAGTCCATGGACAACCGCAGCTAACTCGAGGTCGTGGGTCGAATAATTCCGCTCGTGCTTCCTTAATTGCCTTGAAGCATACACAATTACTTTCCCATGTTGCATCACGACACATCCTAACCCGACACTTGAGGCATCACAATACATGGCATAACCATCTGGACCCTCTGAAAGTGCTAGAACTGGCGCTGAAGTCAACCTGTTCTTAAGCTCCTGAAAACTCTGCTCGCAAGCCTCCGTCCACTAAAACTTAGTTGCTTTCTGCGTCAACTTCATTAATTGTGCCGAAAAAGAAGAAAAACCCTCTACGAACCTCCAGTAGTATCCTGCTAAACCTAGAAATCTACAACCCTCTGTCAGAGTGGTACGTCTAGGCCAGGATTTCACAGCCTCAATCTTTTGAGTGTCTACCTTTATACCTCCATCGGATACAATGTGCCCCAAGAATGCTACAGACTTCAACCAGAACTCACATTTAGAAAACTTAACATACAATTTACTATCACGGAGGGTTTGGAGTATCGCTTGTAGGTGGTCCGCATGCTCATCCTCTGAACGTGAATAAACCAAAATATCATCAATAAATACTATCATGAATAGATAAAAAAAATGACAGGAATTTCATCAAGCCCATAAATACGGCATGTGAATTTTTCAACCCGAAGGACATGAAGTGGACATATCGAGTCCTTAAAGATGCCTATGGAATAACTTTCTCCCGAACTATGACATGGTGGTACCCCGACCTCAAATCTATCTTTGAAAAGCATCTAGCTCCATGCAACTGATCAAACAAGTCATCTATCCTTGTAAGTGGATACTTATTCTAAATAGTTACCTTGTTCAGTTTCCTATAATCAATACACATCCTCAGCGAGCCGTCATTCTTTTGTACAAACAGTAACGGTGCACCCTAAGGTGAGGTATTGGGCCTGATGAAACCTTTCTCTAGTAAATCATTTAACTGCTCCTTCAACTCCTTCAATTCTGCAGGTGACATTCTATGATGAGGGATGGATATTGGTTGAGTTCCCAGAAGCAAATCGATGCCAAAATCAATCTCTCGCTCTAGAGGAATACTTGGAAGTTTATTTGGGAATACATCTGCATACTCTTTGACTACTGGAATAGACTGAATTGTAGGTATCTCAACATCTGCATCTCTAACTCGCTCAATATGATAAATGTACCCTTTTGCGATCATTTTGCTCGCCTTCAAATAGGAAATAAACCTACCTCTCTGTGTCGCTGTATTACCTACCCATTGAAGTACTGGCTTACCCAGAAACGGAAATCTGGTTGTCTTTGCTCGACAATCAACGGTGGCATAGAAAGCTTCCAACCAGACCATGCCCATGATAGCATTAAAACCCACATCTCTAGCTCAACTAGGTCAGCTGAGGTCTGACGAACACAAATTGACACCGTAAAACATCGGTAAACCCTTCTAGGAGTAATCAATTCTCCGACCGGTGTAGATACCACAAAAGGATCACTTCGTATTTCAGGTACTATACCAAACTTCCCCGCGATAAATGAGGTAATGCACGATAAAGTAGATCCTGGGTCTATCAATGCATAAGCATCGTGAGAGCAAATGGTCAACATACCTGTCACAACGTCTGGTGAAGATTCCTGGTCCTGTCGACCTGCTAAAGCATAGCTACAATTCTATTTACTACTTGAACTCGAACCTCTACCTCTACCAGCTGAAGACATGGACTCGTGCCCTGAAGGATGCACAAACATAAATGATCCTGTTATTGAATTCGCTTGTTGTGCCATACCCCCAGAATCTCTATTTGGGAAGTCTTGCATCATATGCCCTAAACGTCCACATGTATAACAAGCATCGGAACCGGCTCGGCATGAGACCAAGTGTCCTCTACCACAGATGTCACATCGCGGTGGAAATGACCATGTCTACCCTGTACTCGATGTTGCTGCAAATCTGACGCCCGTGAGCTCTCACCTGGTCCTGAATGAGTATAACGGTCATACGTGTAACCCTATAACTGTGGTGGCAGAGGCCTAGGTGGGCGTTCGAAGTACTGGGGCCTATAACTACCCTGAGACTGCTCCTGAGACCTAGTAAATCCCATCCTCTTACGTTGTCCTGACTCAGTCCTCTCTACACCCTGCTGCCGACGCTTACCCCTTTCTATATTTTTGGCGAATGCTTGAATCTAGGAGATATCCATACTATCCTGCAATGCAACGACGACACATGCCTTGGTCAACCCTGGGTCCAACCTTATTATAAACCTGTGAATACTGTCCCGCATAGTAGCAACTACGATGGTGCATATCTGGCCAATGAGTCAAAAAAGAGACTATACTCTTGAACACTCATTGATTGACTCGAGCCTGTCGGATCTCCCGCGGTAAGTAGTGGTCAAGGAAGGCATCCGAAAAATCCTTCCAAATAGCTGGAGGTGCATCACGTCCCCTGGACCTTTCCCATCCCTGGTACCAAAGGATGGCTATATCTCAGAGTCGAAAAGTTACTAACTCAGCTACCTTTTTCCCCGTGGCATACATAAACCGAAAGATCATATGAAGCTGATCTATGAAATCCTATGGGTCCTCCCTTTGATCTGTCCCCCTGAACTCTGGGGGACTCAAAGCAATAAACTCTCGGACCCTTGAATTCCCAGACCCCTCGGAAGATCCTGCACTAACAGATGCCCTAGCATGTTGCTGGGTAACTACCAACTGTGTCAACAAATGCATCGCACTCCTCAAGTCCTGATCTGGTGGAAGCGGAGGGAGAAATGGATGTGCGGTCCCCTTAGGAATCTCCCCAGGTGGTGGAGGAGCCGGTAATGGCTGAGTAGGGGTCTCTCCATGGGCCTCCGATTGGGCCCCATCTACTGGGGCACCCTGCTAGTCCCCTCACCTACTGTTGTATCTCTCATTTGGCTAGCCGTAGTCTTCCTAGTAACCGTCATCTATGCATGCAAAAGCCAGCACGTAAGTTTCACCCAAATTTCCTATAACTCAGTTCTATAGCACGATTTAGATTTAAAAAAAGGGTAATCAACTACTAAATGCCCTGTAGTCCCCTACTTATATAATGTGGTGCACCACACATCTATAAACAAGACCCTACTAGACACGACTTGTAGACTCCCTTGGATACAACTGCTTTGATACCACTTTTGTCACGCCCCAATCCTGGGGGCGAGACCGGCACCCGGTGCCTCACCTATCCTTGTGTACAAACTTGAGACTAAGGGAGTCGGAACATATAATGTCATACTTTAGCCATGTGCCACATTGCAAGACAATTGCGAATGCAGACTAAACATCAACAAAAGCTGGGCCGACAAGGCCGTTATAACTACTACAACTAGCAAACAAACAAAATTTACATACAAGGCCTACAAGCCCAACATACTGCACTAACTAACAAGATATGACTACAAGCCTCTACTGATGGATGAACTGTGATCGGAACAGGGCCCCGACCTACCCATAACCTATATACATATATACACCAGATGTACATAAAACTTATAGACCTGGCAACTCCGAAGGACGTGGAGCTTACCGGTAAAGCTTAACTCGGGAAACACCTACTGAGGAGGTCTACCCGTCTGTCTGTATGAACCTGCACGCATGAAATACAGCGTCCCCCGAAAAAGGGATGTCAGTACGAAATAATGTATCGAATATGCAAGGCAATAAAATAACTAAAAGTTGAAACTCAACTGATAATATAATAACTGAAGTAACTGGGAGTCAAAGATAATCTAAAGATATGCTTACCTGCTGATACTAACTCAACTCTCTAAATATAGTAAGTAAGCTCGGTATATATAACTGCCCTGCCGTAGTAGGCTCGCTCATAGGGGCTCGGCCATACTTGGCTCTGTATCTCGGCCAACTGGGCTCACTCATAGGCGCTCGACCACAGTAGGCTCGGTATATAACTAACCATCTGATCAGAGGTTTCCCAATAGGGGCCTGCTCACCGATTATAGCTTGATGGTGGTGAAGATACTGTAATATTGTGTGTGTGTATATATATATATAGAACCTCTTCTCTCTTGACTGGAAGGAGACAATACTCAATTGAATATAAAGCCCCAATAAGGGAGAATACTGTAACTTATGAGACTAGGATAATGTATGTAAATTCGGGAGTATGAACTTCTCTTTATGCTTCGCTATCAACCTTATGTAATTACGAGATTATGACAAAATGAAGGAAGGGATTAGCCTTAACATACCTGAACAGGTTCTCTAGACAATCCTTCTAACATACGATAATTGCGACAAAACTCGTGACAGCAATATCGGAGTAGGAAAAAATCCGTATGATATTCTTGAGAAAGGTTGCATTGTGCTCCCTTAGAATCGCAAAATCTCACGTTGCTAAGGCGCTAAGAAATCTCGTTTGAATATTTGTAGGAATTGGTTGAAGATGTTATGAATTCTCTTTTAAGATGTTATGAATTCTCATTTGAAGATGTTATGAACCCTTGTAGGAATTGCTAACGTCTGTGTTGCAATGTTTGAAATAGGAAGAAAATGATAAGATTACTTACTTGATTATCTTAAGGCCAAATGAAGCCAAAATGCCAAACTTCTCATTATGTCATTATACGTAAGTGTCATGTGTATAAATTTTAGTTGTCCACCTTCAATCTAGATTATGAGTCACTTAATCTTGGGTGGGTGCTGCCACATAATGCATTCTTATCCAATATATCCCCAATTAATTAGGTAATATCCCAAAACTCAATAATTAATTAATTACCTACATAATTAAGATTTTGTCTCAACTTATTTAAAATACTACTCACTTTTAACATACCTTGTACACCTTAATATCATGGTCATGTACTACCTTGTATGGCACTATTCCATAAATATCGGGTATTATATCTTGGACCGAATTTTATCCCAAATTGTCAAATTGCGACGAAACTCATTTTTCTATTTGCTTACCTTCTCTCCTTCACGAATTTACTTATCACGTTTTTGGAATAGCATAATGCTTATAATATCAAGAAAATCTCATCCCCGAGTCTATGTCAATTAACTGAAAATGAAATTTTAACGTACAAAAAATGTGAGATGTAACCGTTTTCTCTTCAAAATCGCCCCTAGGCCGAGCTCTAATGGAAGGGTTATGAAAAAAGGGAGAAATCCTGATTTTGAAATGTTTTATGGTCTGGGCGTCAGGTCTTCTTCGCATTCACGAAAGGCCTTTCACGTTCGTGTAGTGCAGCAGCCTAAATGGCCTTCGCATTTGCCAAGGCTACTCCCCCTGGACTCCGCATTTGCGAGCCAATGCTCGTGTTCGCGTAGAAGAAACAATGACTCCCCT
>ML282064.1:0-11881 GCA_005239495.1 Nicotiana undulata | reverse complement strand
GAGAAGAAACAATGCCTCCCCCCCCCCCCCCCCCTTCCTAGGTCCAAGCCTAGCGTTCGCGAGAAGCAGGTCGCGTTCACGAAGGGTAAGGCCCCTCTTTCTCCACGTTTGAGACCACGCTATCGCGTTAGAGACGAAGAAAGATCTCCCATGTCCCAAACTCCCCTTCACATTTTTGAGAGAAGCTCCGCGATCGCGAAGAACGTGACACCAGCAGAAGTGAAAAACTAACAAACTTTCTAAGTTCAAAAGGTCTGTAGGCTATCCGAAACCCTTGGGGCTCCCAACCAAATATGCACACAAGTTCAAACATGATACGAACTCGCTCGCGCGATGAAAACACCAAAATAATGCCTAGAACTACGAATCAGACACCAAACCAAATGAAATTTTCAAAAAACTTTTAAAATTCTATTTTGACAACCGGACGTCCGAATCATGTCAAACCAACTCTGTTTTACACCAAATTTGAAAAATAATCCATAAATATAATAATGGACCTATACCGGGTTCCGTAAAGAAAACACGGGCCCAATATTAATAAAGTCAAACATTTGTCAATTCTTTAAAATCATTAAAACTTTAACCTTTCAATTTTTGAGAAAAAGTGATAACTCGAGTTAGGGACCTTCGAATTCGATTCCGGGCATACGCTCAAGTCTTTAATCATGATACGGACCCACCGGGACCATTAAAACACGTATCCGTGTCCGTTTGCTCAAAACATTGGCTGAAGTCAACTCAAATCGATTTTAAATGCACAATTTCTTAGTTTATCAATTTTTAACATAAAAACCTTTCGAAAAAACATAAGGACTGTGCAGGCAAATCGAGGAAAGCTTAAAGAAGCTAACAAAGACTTTGAAACACAGAATTAAGATCTAAAACTCTAGATGATCTATCGGGTCATCACAGATAATGAGAAAATAAATATTTTATATCTTGCAGATACATAATAATGTAGTACTAATAAAAGTATATAAGCTTTAAGATTTTGAAAAATAATTCATATTAAACATGAATAATTATAACACTTGAAACAAGATATTCTATCAGTATCATATCTGAGTTCTTAATATCTTCACGCTCATGTTCTTATTACATATAGAGATCCACAAGTTTTCATCTGATCTATTTTGTGCAACACTATTTTCTTAATAACTTCCTTTAAAAAAGAACGACGTATTTCTATAATTATATATCATTTAACTTTAGTTTTTCATTTTTCTAAGTAAGAATTTTTAAATTTATAATCATATAAATGTTATGACATGTTTAATCACAAGTTTCAAAAATTTTATAGTCACACAAATCCTTTCTACCTTCACAAGGTAGTGATAAAATCTGCATACACATTATCCTTACAAGACCCTCACTTGTGGGGTTACACTGATTTTATTATTGTTGTATAGTCACAAAATTTTCCATGAAACATTTAGATGATAAGTTTTAAAGTTAATATTTCTTTTAACAATAATAATAATAACATACCCTGCATATTTTCACATATAGGTCTCAAGAGGGTTTTGTGTACGCAGACCTTATCCTTACATTTGTGCGGGTAGGGAGATAATTTCCAATATACCCTCGGCTAAGGCAGGCACAATCACAACACTAAAGCAAATTGAAATAAAAATAGTAGAGAGTCATAGGAAAAGAAATAATAGAAACAACAAGATAATAACTAACCGAACAAGAAGCAACATCAGATAATACTAAAAATTTAAGAAAAATAAAACGAGAGTAATACTACTGGTATAATCTGCACGGAAAACTCACATGGTATAATATCAATATCTGGATCCGCAAAGACAACTCATGTGTTATGGTATCAATATCTTCACAAATAGGCCCCCGACCTCACTCAGTCAGCAGTCTCTCTAGTCTCACTCACGGACTCACAATGTCATGAAACTAACCCGACAACAATAATATGAAGTATCAATAAATAACAACTTAGATTGAGATATGATATGAATGCATGAATATGACTGACTACAAAATATCTATGAAATCTGTGAAATGACAGCAAGATACGACCACTATGGGTCTCAACAGTATCGATATAAAGCCTAAACTTGATATCTAGCATGATTGACAGCTCAATTACTTTATCACATGGAGAAAACACATATATCAACAAAAGTATGGCCACTATACAGTGCCATGGAAACAACAGAGTCCCAATTCACAGGGTGCACGCCCACACGCCCGTCACCTAGCGTATGCGTCACCTCAATAACAATCACATAACACGTATTGCGGTGTTTCATACCCTCATCACTAAGTTTAAAAGAGTTACTTACCTCGAACAAGCCAATTCCAATACCGAGCAAGCCAAGTGATGCTCCAAAAATCCCATCCCACGTGTTCCGATCTACGAACAACTCGAAACTAACCAAAAATAACTCTAATACATCAAACAATACTAAAGGATCCAATCCCAATCGAAAAAGGTTGAATCTTTAATCAAAATTCTAAAATCGGCCAAAAATCCCAACCCGGGCCCGCGCCTCGGAACCCGACAAAACTCTTAAAATCCGACAACCCATTCATTTACGAGTTCAACAATACTAGTTTCACTCAAATCCGACTCTGGATCAATGTTCAAAACTCAAAATTCACTTTATGATATTTTAGACAAAACCCCCAAATTTCACTTTGAAATCATCAATCAAATGCTAAAAACGAAGATGGATTCATGAGATATAACCAAAATCAAGTATAGAATACTTACCCCAATCTATATGGTAAAAATCTATTCCAAGAATTTCTCAAATCTGAGCTCCCAAACTCAAAATATTGCCAAATGAACAAACCTTCCACATTAAGTACTTTTGCCCAGCTATGCTGCCTTGTTTGGCATACCAAACAATCTCAAAACTTGCTTTTCATGCCTCCAATGGATTCTCTGTGAAATTTCAGTCAAGAAAGACTTTTGTATCAGTCCATTTGACATTATAATGAAGAAGATATGTTGATTTAAATATTTGGAAATAGTGCAAATGTTTAAATACGAAGTCAGTTGCAATTTCGTAATTAATCTGAAAAATCTAGCAACTCAATTCTTAGTAAAATGACCATAAAATCCTCATACAATGTCAAAATTTGACGTTTCATTTTTATATGGATCCGTAATTATGATACAAATCTAATGATTCAACAAAAACAGAAATCGGAGCTCATTTGTTCAATGTGGTACTATTTATGCTTGAAAAGACGACTTCGAACCATAAGAAAAACGAGAGTAACACAACCCAATTCTATCCAAAAATCACCCGAGCCCCTCGGGTCCCCGTATGAACATACCAACAAGTCCCATAACATAATACATACTTACTCGAGGACTAAAATCACGCATAACAATATTGAAACGATAAAACACACCTCAAATCAAACTTAATGATCTTTCGAACTTTCGACTTCCAAAAACTAGCGCCGAACCATATTAAATTATCCCGGAATGAACCCAAATTTTGCACACATGTTCCAAATGACATGATGAATCTATTCCAACTCCCAGAACCACAATCCGAATCTGATATCCTCAAGATCAACTTCCGGTCAAACTTATGAACTTTCCAAACCTTCAAATTTCCAATTTCCACCAATTTGAGCTGAAACCATATAGAAACATCCAACTGCAAATCCGGGCATTCACCCGAGCCCAAAATCACCATTCGAACCTCATGGAACCATCAAAACTCCATTCTGGGGTCAAATTCGCAAAAGTCAAACTTGGTCAACTCTTTCAACTTAAAGCTTCAACAATGAAATTTCTTCCAAACCGACTCCGAAATACTTGAAACTAAAATTGACGATTCACATAAGTCATAATACATAATATGGAGATACTCATGCCCGCAAACTACCGAGCAAAGTACAAATGCTCAAGACGAACGGTCGGGTCGTTACATCCTCCCTCACTTAAACATACGTTCGTCCTGAAACGTGCCAAGAGTTGTTCCCAAAACCATCAAGTCGTCTTATAACTTTACCATGCACATACCCGGGGGAGATCCCACGTCACTCTATCCCTTATAGGTCCGATAACGCAACATAACTAAAATTTGCTCAATTCAATATAGCCCATAAGCCTTAGAATCCAATTTTTCACTCACCCGGAATTTCTTATAAAATCTGAATCCTGCAACCTACACATTGTATAAGTCTGAACAAATTGTATCAAGCCATAACCATAATCCAAGACACAATCGCATGATATACCTCATAACTCAAATACTCATAACAGCAAATCTCCGATCACATTAACAGCTCAGAACAACCCAATGCCGGTAATAAACCTCATATCTAGCAAACTCTCACTATAAATCCTTCGTACGTTGCCGACAATGAAAGAACACACGGAAACACATAACCATTAGTCAAATCAACAAGTCGTGGAGCTCCCTATCCTTCAACAAGAACTATAACCAATTCCTAAGCTGACTTCCGATATTATCCTTCAAAATATACCGCAATCAAATCCGATATCACCCATCCTAGATCCGACGACTTCATCTTATCGAATGATAACTACTCTACTAATACGCAACACCAATACTACCCAAAGCCACGAACCGTGCAATCCATGCACCAATAAGCAACAATCGAAATGTACTCAATAGCAAAAATGACTCAATCAAGAGAACCGTCCTACACGCTCAACGGGTACCCCCCCTCCCCCCACAACGCAATGCTAAGAACCCATCACACACCACAGAACCATCACCCGACTCTAACACAAAGGTTCGTACCTCAACATGACTCCGCTGAGATGTGTGACTCCATCCAAACGTTGGTACATATGATGTACCTCGAGCCACCCTGCTCAAAATCGATAACCATGCGAAATTTGACATCAAGTACCCAAAGTGCATTACCGGAACCATGTAAAATCAGATGATACAATGCCACACAAAAAAATCCCGTAAGAACATAACCAATACGCCATCAATCATGTAATACCCAATTACTCATCTCGCTCCGATTCCGCTATAAGACCACAATAGGACCGCACCATGTGTGCCTAAAACCAACGAATCACAACTCCTCATAGCATAGAAGAGTAACTCACAGAAATTTTCAGAACATGAATATTCTTAGCAACATCTAAATGGAAAATCCCTCAACAATAGAATTATGGAGCCAACTAATAAGACTCGGTGTAGAATACACATCCTATTTGGGCCTACCAATGGATCCCCAATTCAACTCCGGGCACCCACACATAGATAAATAAACCTCTAAAAGCCCACAAAGACCGAATCATAATACATAATATCATCTGGCTAGCTTCGGCCATGACTTCATACTCTCCAACCACGAATCAATCTGGTCCTGAGGACCCCAGTCTCCGAATCCATAGGACACACGAATCACCATATTTGATCCCAACTCCACCGCCAGAATGTCTAACACGTCTCTCACACACGTTGTCCTGTGAGGAAATACTTCTAAAATACTTCTTTGTCACATAGAAAAATATGAACCTCAGTAGTTGATTAACCATGAGAGTGTCGCAGTACCAGTAAAGTATCCATAAATCAAACATATTGCCCCTTTTGAAATATATACCCTCTTTAAGCCACCCCAAATAGTACCCTCACTTACTTAGTCATCCGAGACCGTCCATGCTGCCTATAAATTTATAAGCTTCCCTCCAAAACTTAATTGTGACCTAGCACATGCAAATCTCAATCCCACACAACCCACCGCATCTACCATACAATCATATGAAAAATATGAGAACTTCGTAATCCACTCCGAGTCACAGCAGACTACATACTCAACCAGCTAGAACCCTTCCATTTGATCTCATTCAAGAGGAAATCCCTATTTGCAATATGTTCCACACCGGTAGGGAATATACACCTTGAATCATGGTAATAACCATTAAAAACTCTTCGAACCCATAGGCACATAATCAAGCCATCAGAACTAAATCTCTTTAACTCAAACAAGCCATGCAGGCTACCCAATTCCCAAGACCATTTCCACGAAACACCTATAGAGACTAGCCACGTCATAAGTACCTAAGGAACCGATTATCCGTTATTGTGCTGATCCACCCCACTACTAAGCTGTCCTATTTCTCCAAGTCCTTTCCAAATTGCCTTTCAATTGATAATTCTCCTTGTTAGAACTGCACGATCCTTAGCAAAAATTCACCACACAAGAGACCCTATTATAAAACCACAACGACTTCCCTCTTAAGCACCCCGAAGCACCACAATCGAGACACCCACTCTAAAAAGACCGTAATTGAACCTAAAATTGTTTCCTTCAGCCTCTTGGTACTGAAACGCATAATCCCTAATGCTATAAAAATGCAATAAGTATCTACACCGTCCAATGTAACTCTTAGTTTCTAACCATATACAAATATTGAAAATTCCAAATTGCTACATTTAAATCTTGAATCCATTAGAACCATTCTCGAGAGTCATCCACTCTTTTCAAATCTTGATTAAACCAACCAAACGGGCCGAACGACCTGTGCCCCATTAGAATACTAACACCCAAGGGAGTAACCCACACTCCTAAGCAACCGAGCAAATTCCTACCCCATGCATACTACATCATTCACAAATAACCACTCAATTATTCCATGATTCCCATATACCCATAGAGTGTAATACAATCCGTATTAAGAAATTCCCTTACTTGAGTCATTCTCAATCTCAACCTCTGCAAGTCATAACAGATTCACCAGTATACCTCAAACTGAAACCAATATAACACATAATTGTGCAATCAACTTATCAATAGCAGACTCCCCCACTTGTCTCAAAGCCATAGATCAAAACACACAATAACTCGCAATGATCATCTCTATTACTGCCGCCATACCGTAGTGAGATTTAACTAAATCCTTCAGAAGCTCAGATAATGCCACCCATCTAATACCTCAAATCATCTGCAAATCACGCATTCATACTTTTAGCAGTCAAGCCAACTCTCACAAGCGACCCAAAATCAAATTGCAACACATATGATGCACTGGTAAAAGAGAACTCGCTACCAAACAACATAAGGATCACACAACCTCAGGACACCCCGCAGGAGATAACCCACCTGCTTAGCCTCCCATTGACATCTTTCTATGCCCTTCCACAGTCATAACTATTATGCAATCACTTAATCTTCCTAAGTCTGAACTCATAACACGACATGACGATCAACTTCATTCCACAACTAAACAACATGAGAAATCTTTCAACACACATATAACTCGAGGCCATATTCCAGGTCAAGACAGAAATCAAACACCCATTAGTACTTGCTACATTTCAAGTAACCCTTCTCGTCATATTCGAACAATCCGAACATAATCTCACAAACAAATCACACTCACCACATAGTCATCGAATCACAAATCCCACTAATAGTGACACCAACAGACATATAAGTCCAAAAAGAACTACTCACACAATCGAAATCTCCGTACTCGAGCCACAAAAAAAACTCGGCCTCAAGTCCTCCAGACTGGACCATTGTCAACATGCCAAAATCACATCTCGCACATCTACCATGGAATCACAAGGCCTCGTTGCACAGCTGATACTGAGCGCTCATGTGCGCATACGAATGCGTGGAAGGAATTTAAGGAGTTACGCATAAAGCTGAGTCAATGCCGTATGATAAAGAAAGAAAGATGGGAAGTATATCCTAAATGTCCTGTAGCCTCTCGAAAATAGGTATGGACGTCATCATACCGATCTGCAAGACTCTACTAGACACTTGTTCATGACTTATAGAAACTATGAATCTAGAGCTTTGATACCAACTTCTCACGACCCCAAATCCACTAGTCGTGATGGAACCTAACCCAACACGCTAGGTAAGACAACAAATAATTTTCCAATTTCAATTATATTAACAAGACAATTAAATGAAAATAATTTACTGAATTCTATACATATCTCAAGGACTGGTAGTACAAATCATGAGCTTCTAGGAATAGAATTTACAAAAGTTGATATGAAGTAAGTACATCTTCTGTTTGAAAAGTTCTTCATAAACAGAGTTTTATAATCTAAGGCTACCCCAAACAAAAGGGGCAGCTACAACAGGGACGCAGGTACACCTTCAAATCCAGTAACCATCGAGCACAACAACAACAACATCCAACATCTACACGCAATGTGCAAAAGTGTAGTATCAGTACAACCGACCTCATGTACTGAGTAAGTAACAAACCTAACCTTAGATTGAAAGAAGTGACGAGCTATCACAAGGTCTGGTACAATACCAGTATTCTACAACAGTTTATAACATCATAATACAAGAAATAAAAGGGGTATCTCAAAAGTAAAATGCTCAACCCGTTCACAGTTCCAAAAAATAGTCATGTTTTTCAAGTATCTAAGTGAAAACCCCAAATCTCTTACCAAAAATGCCAAAAATACGAGTAAGTTTGAAAACTGTATTTTTTTCCAAAATCCTTTCAATAATAAATAAGATGTTTAATTTTCTATCCAAATAACAAGTATAAAATACCTCTCTATGCCCATATATCAATGTGTATAATAAGTAATGGATGATGTGATACTATATAGCATGAGGAAAAAATGTATCTCTATGCATGTATGTCATGTGTGTATTCAAATGCCATGTATCTCAGAGATGAATCATGTACTTACACTCTCAAAGTGCTAAATCTAAGAGCTCAATGCGTAGCACACTCATACACTCAACGTTGAACAATAATCGCTACGGCGTGCAGCCTGATCCACACCATTATAGTCGACTGCATTTACTGGGGTGTTTAGACTCTGGAGGGGCTCCTACAGCCAAAGCGCTATAATTCGCACGAGCAACTCACTTGCTGCATGGACAACTCACGTGCTAGAATATCAATATCTTGAGCAGCACGGACAACTCACGTGCTATGATAACACGGACAACTCGCGTGTTATGGTATAAATATCCGGACAAATAGGCCCCCGACCTCACTCAGTCATCAATCTCTCCAATCTCGCTCACGGACTCACAATGTCATGAAACTAGCCCGACAACAATAATATGATGTATCAATAAATAACAACTGACACTGAGATATGATATGAATGCATGAATATGACCGAGTACAAAATATCTATGAAATCTTTGAAATGACAGCAAGATACGACCACTATGGGTCTCAACAGTATCGACATAAATCCTAAACATGATATCTAGCATGATTGAAAGCTCAATTACTTTATCACATGGTGAAAACACATATATCAACAAAAATAGGGCCACTATACAGTGCCATGGAAACAATAGAGTCCTAATTCATAGGGTGCACACCCACACGCCCGTCACCTAGCATGTGCGTCACCACAGTACTAATCGCATAACACGTATTGTGGGGTTTCATACCCTCAACACTAATTTTAGAAAAGTTACTTACCTCGAACAAGCTAATACCAATACCGAACAAGCCAAGTGATGCTCCAAAATTGACATCCCACGCGTTCCGACCTTCGAATGACTCGAAATTAACCAAAAATAACTCAAATGCGTCAAACAATACCAAAGGAACCAATCTCAATCGAAAAAAGTCAAATCTTTAATCAAAACCCAAAATCGGCCAAAAAGCCTAACCCGGGCCCGCGCCTCAGAACCCGACAAAACTCATAAAATCCGACAACTTATTTAATTACGAGTCCAACCATACTAGTTTTACCCAAATCCGACTTCGAATCAATGTTCAAAACTCAAAAATTCACTTTATGAAATTTTAGACAAAACACCAAAATTTCACTTTGAAATCATCAATCAAATGCTAAAAACGAAGATGTACACATGAAATATAACCAAAATCAAGTATAGAATACTTACCCCAATCCATATGATTAAAATCTCTTCCAAAACTATCCAAATCTGAGCTCTCCAACTCAAAATATGGCCAATTGAACAAACATTCGACATTAAGTACGTTTGCCCAGCTATTCTGCCTCGTTTTGCATGCCAAATAATCCCAAAACTTGTTTTTCATCTCTCCAATGGATTCCTTGTGAAATTTCAGTCAAGATAGACTTTTGAATCACTCCATTTGACCTTATAATGAAAGAGATATATTGGTTTCAATATTTGAAAATAATGCAGATTTCTAAATATGAAGTCAGTGGCAATTTCGTAATTAATATGAAAAATATTGCAACCTAATTCTTAGTAAAATGGCCATAAAACCATCATACGAAGTCCAAATTCGACGATTCCTTTTGCTACAGATCCGTAATTATGATAGATCTAACACTTCAACCAAAATAGAAATCAGAGCTCATTTGTTCAATGTGGTACCATTTATGCTCAAAAAAATGACGTCGAAACATTAAAAAAAACGAGCGCAAAACAACTCAATTCTATCCGAAACTCACCAGAGCCCCTTGGCACCATGTACAAACATATCAAAAAGTCCGATAATATAATACGGACTTAGTTGAGGCCTCAAATTACGCATAACAACATCGAAACGACGAAACACACCTCAATTCAAACTTAATGAACTTTCAACTTCCAAAAACAAACGCCGAACCATATTAAATTATCCCGTAATTAACCTAAATTTTGCACACAATTCCCAAATGACATGACGAATCTATTCCGACACCCGGAACCACAATCCGAATCTGATATCCTCAAAGTCAACTTCCGGTAAAACTTAGGAACTTTCCAAACTTTCAAATTTTCAATTTCCGCCAATTAGAGCCGAAACCTTACAGAAACATCACACTGCAACTTTGGGCATTCACCTGAGCCCAAAATCACCATCCGGACCTTACAAAACCATCAAAACTCCGTTCCGGGGTCAAATTCACAAATGTCAAACTTGGTCAACTCTTTCAACTTAAAGCTTCAACAATAAAATTTCTTCTAAACCGACTCTGAAATACCTGAAAACCAAATCGAGGATTCACATAAGTCATAATACATTATATGGAGCTACTCATGCCTGCAAACTACCGAGGAAAGTGCAAAGGCTCAAGACAACCGGTCGGGTCGTTACACCTAAGAGACCTGAATCTTCCCCTCTTAGGCATGACTTGTGTATCAAATCTCACTTCCACTTCATCTTCATGAGTTGCGTCATTGAACTTGCACTCCATGTATTCAGTCTTAAAGCATGTTTTGCCAAGCTTCTCTTATCCTAAAATCACTTTTTTTTTTCAAAGTTGATGTGTTTAGTGATGTGCCGGAGAATTTCAGCACATTTAATACAATAGTGCTTAAATTATGGCTCGTTTCAAGAGCATGTACTCTTATTAATTATATAATTTTGGTAATTTTCAGTACACAAGGTGTAAACACTCAAGACCATGCAAAAGAGAGCTAAAGAAGAGAAAAGAGGAGGAAAATGGCCTAATGCGATCGCATATGCAACATGCGAATCGCATTTCGAGCCTAGAGATCACATACCGCAACAGAGAGTTGAATCAAATTTAAGGAGTGAAATGCGGTCAAATATGCGACCGCATATCCCAAATGCGAACCGCATTTCAATCGCATCTCCATCTGATGCCTGAAGCCACACTGCAAATGCGACGCATGAATGCGATCGCATATCACCAATGCGGACAACATCTCTCAAATGCGATGAACCTCTGGGACCTAGGGTTTTGATATGCGATGAAGAAAGTGAAGATGCGAATCGCATCCCTGTTATGCGACAGGAATGCGATCGCATATCAGCCTGACATGGGTGTTTTTGTCTGTTTTTCACCCGAATTTCCTGCCCACTATAAAAGGATTTATCTTGGCAAATCTTGGGAATATAGATCTTTGGACATATCTTCAGCTTTGTAAATATAATTTAGAGAGAGAAGACCAAGTTTTGAAGCTAGGGCTTTGCACACACACTTGGGTCTTGAAGATTTCACCATTGTGGTTA
>ML282060.1:37841-88709 GCA_005239495.1 Nicotiana undulata | reverse complement strand
TTCTCTACTCAAAATATATTTACAAAACTGAAGAAAATGTCCAAAGATATGCCAAAAAATCGACACCTAATCTGTTGCTAAGGTATGCTTTTTATAGAGGACCAAAAATTCGAGTGAAAAGTGGACAAAAACACCCCCGTCGGGCTGATATGCGATCGCATTCGTGCGTCGCATTTACAATGTAGCTTCAGGCATCATATGGTGATGCGACTCAAATGTGAACCGCANTCTTCACTCTTTCCGTCGCACATCAAAACCCTAGGTCCCAGAGGGTCGTCGCATTTGAGATATGCGGTCCGCATTAGTGATATGCGATCGCATTCGTGCGTCGCATTTACAATGTAGCTTCAGGCATCATATGGTGATGCGACTCAAATGTGAACCGCATTTGCGATATGCAGTCGCATATCTGACCGCATTTCACTCATTAATCTTGACTCAACTTTCTGTTGTGGTATGCGATCTCTGGGCTCGAAATGCGATTCGCATGTTGCATATGCGATCGCATTCGGCCATTGCTCCCCTCTTTTCTCTTCTTTACTCTCTCTTTGCTCAATTTCACTCCAATTTGACCTTAACCACTTCATGGCATCATTTTCCTACAAATAGAGAAATTATACACTGATAGTAACCTCAAATACCCATTGAGCAGCACAAAATCTACTGAAAAGAGGCTAAAATGAGTGGTAAAATTGCCACTCATCAATCCCCACACTTGAAGAAACCCCCTGGCACTACTGCTTGCTACCCTGGAGAAGAGGAACCCTGACTAGCTGAAGAGCGGTGTCAATCCCCTAGTAAAGCACTAGGATAAGAACTGGAGGATCTATGATGGATAGAATAACTGTTGGGTGCACTCTGGATGGCTGAAGGATGATAGAAGCGCTCTGGCATGGCGCTAAACTGGGGCATGACTGGACCAACCCTAGGAGGTACTAGAGGTGCTAAATAGGAAGGCCTACTTAACCGGACACCTCCGTACTGACACCTGGCCCTAGCTGGAGCCCCTCTGAAGTCGCCTACAAACCTGGCCCTCTTGTCCTGCTGACCTGGCTGACCTTGCTCCCTGCCCCTCACACGGTAACCCTCGATACGTCGAGCTATCTTGACTACAAGCTGATATGGGGTACCCATCTCTACCTCTCTGGCCATGGAAGTCCTTATACCCGGATGTAAGCCTGCCATAAACCGTCGAACCCTCTCAGCATCATGAGAGCATGGCGAGACAACTCTGAGAACCTGGCCTCATAATCTGACACAAACATCTGCCCCTGCTCTAACCTCTGAAACTGACCCCAAAGCTCCTCCCTCTCAGATAGTGGAATGTATCTGTCCAAAAATAACTTAATAAACTGCTCCGAAGTAATTGGTGGCGATCCTGCTAGACTACTAAGAGCATATGACTGCCACCAGCGGCGAGCTCTGCCCTCAAGATGAAATGTCGTGAAATCCACCCCGTGTGACTCTAATATCCTCATGTTGTGCAGTTTGTCCCTGCACCTCTCGATAAAATCCTGTGCATCCTCTCTTTGCTAACCCCCGAAGGTCGGAGGGCGAAGTTGGTTCCATCTACCCAACAACTTCTGCTGGTCTATCTCTGCAACTGGCCTGGGCTCTGGTGCTGCCACCCCAGGTTGAACCCCAATCAGTGTTGAAAAATATTTTAAGAAGGACTTTAGTGAAGATCGGCAAAGGTTCAATTGACAAAAATAGTTTACAAACTTAAAAAAAAAACAAAGCCAAAATCACATAAAGGACCTAGGGTGGCCCAGCAGTCAAAAACAAAGGTGAGAGGTTCGAGTGAAAAATACACAGTCTGTGAAGCAGGCTATTTCACACATAGACACATAATCCAAGGGTTCCTAAGGATTAAGGGTGAGGTCAGGGATATGACTAAGTGTCAATTTAGAGCAACATATCAACCAAAACACTGACATCACGATTGAATTTAACATATTGATCTTAGGCATGGAGATGCATATAAAGAATAGAGGCTGAGTGGAAAGATACATTGATCATTCAAAGTAAAGTGAAAATAGACATGTAAAAGAGATTCAAAATTCTAAGTGCATGTTGAACACCAGAACCACAAGTAGAAACATATAAGAAATACAAGGAACTGAACCATTAATAGAAACATATTGGGTTGATGAAGCTAAAATCAGAACATACCAGTGTGATGAAGAAAACAATAATGCAACCAGAGATAAGAGATGCACAGTAGTCAGCCTTGGCTTGCAGCCGGCTCACTTAAGGTAATAGCAAGTAGCACAGAAGAGAGAGTGAAGAGAGTATAGAATCCTTTTTCTTTTGTAAAAGAGAGTGCACATATCAGTTTTTGTATCTATGTCTGTGTGTGTGTGTGGTGAATGAGTAGAATGTATATATAGTTCTTAAAATGAGTACAAGGTAACATAATTATAGAAATAGTACCAATTAAAATCAATCAGAGGTCTGGACTCCCTTCAATCAAGAAGTCATGATTCAAACGGGTGTAAATTGTATCAAAATAAGGAAAGAATCACGTAGAAAGTTGTTTATACCATAATAGGAGTAGTAAAGAATGTGGCATGTAATAAGGTCAAGTACATAGTATCTCAAGAAAGGAAAATATATATTGAGTGCATTTATATGGTAAAAAGCATAAGTCAATTCTGAATATTAGTCAAAGAATCACGGATGAGACTAAAATCACAAGGAGTCATTCTTAACTAAGGAAAGTATCTCATATGATTGGAATACCACACAGGAAAATAATCTCAGTATACAGAATAAACAATTGGTCTAGGTTCAGAAAATCCTTGTTAAAATTGATTAAATAATAGAATTAATCAAATAAGGCAAGTGAATAACTCATGGGTCAGAATCAGTAGTGTATCACCTTAAGGGATTGTGAAGAATACTAATCTGAGGGAATCAAAGATTCAAATAAGGCCGTATCAGCTAAGGAAAAATAACACGGATTAAATAGACAATGTTCAAGAACTCTAAAACCCTAGCAATCTTAGTAGAGTAAAATCATACAAGCTAAGGATTTATGTGTATTATAGGGTAGACATGGAGGCACGTAGAGATAGTAAGGAAGTCAGAAACATATACGAACATCACAGGGTAAAAACTTCTGAGAATCATAAAGCACATATGTAAACATGTATTCAGAGACCCTAGGTGAAAGATTAGGCTTTTCAAAACTCAGATAAACAGAGAGACTTCAATAAAAACATTAAACACAATGGAAATCTTAAGAGAATACCGGAAAATCGTATGAAAACTATTTAAAATAAAGTGTTATGAAACCCTAGTTTGAAAAATTAGAGATCGTTTAAAATAAGAAGATTTTCGAAAGAAAAATGTAAAAAGCTTCATAGCATATACATATCTAAGACAGATCTAAAGAAAATCGTAAAAATACCAGGGGTTAGGGTTTTAGAGAACCCAGAGTAATAAGAAAACCTTAAAGATGTCGCCGGCTGATAAGTTGGTATTTTACCAACTTATCTCCTCTTGATACTTAATTTTTTGTGCAATTTTGTTGATTACTAGGACATTTATTGATATTTATTTGCAAATTCAGGTGTCAAGCGATTTGGAGATGATTGTGAATAAATAGTGTGAAAACAAGTCAAAAAGAAGCAAAATTGGACAAAGGAAATTTGCCCAGTTAATTGCCCTTCGCAAACGCGAAGGTCAGGTGCGAATGCATAGCTTCAGAAGCTAAACCAATGTTGACGCAGTGGACCCAATGCGAACGCGAAGTACATTTTGATCCGCTGGAGATTTAATCCTTCGCTGACGCATGGAATAGGCTGCGAACGCGAAGGCTTAGGAATTATATCATCGCGAACGCGTGGAGATTAACCGCGAATGCGGAGGGTACTAACCACATACCTTCACGAATGCGAAGGTCCAGGTGCGGACGCATAGAATATTTTCTGGGCAAGTGCTGGGCAGTTTTGTAATTTCACCTAAACTTCCCCAAACCATTTTTATACACGACTTGGCAGATATCTTCAGCATCTTTTGGAAGATCGTTTTGCTATGTAAATATATTTTTGGGATAGAAGAACAAGTCTTGAGAGACAAGAGAAAAGAAAGTCATGACCGACTTTGTCCACGACCGCATTGTTTGTCGGTTCGGAGATCCAGAGTCATTCATCTCCGATAATGGTTCTAATCTTAACAGTGACATGATGAAAGCCATGTGTGAAACATTCAAGATCAAACACAAGAACCCCACAGCCGACAAACCTCGGATGAATGGAGCTATAAAAGCCGCTAACAAAAACATTAAGAAGATACTAAGGAAGATGATAGAAAGGCACAAGCAATGGCATGAGAAGTTATCATTCGCCTTACTGGGATATCGCACCACAGTCCGCACATCAACCGGGGCAACCCCCCTACACGATGGTTTACGGTACAGAGGTTGTTATTCCTGCCGAAGTTGAGATTCCATCACTGAAAATTATACAAGAAGCTAAGCTCAGCAACGCGGAATGGGTTAGGAGCTGTTATGAGCAACTAGCCCTCATAGACGGAAAGAGAATGAACACAATTTGTCAAGGTCAACTATATCAGAACATAATACAGAGCCTTCAACAAGAAATTCAAGCCAAGACGATTCACACCAGGGCTGCTGGTGCTAAAGAAAATCTTTCCACATGAAGACGAAGCCAAAGGGAAGTTTTCTCCCAACTGGCAGGGTTCGTACATGGTTCAGAGAGTGCTGACATGATGAGCACTTATACTTGCAGAAATGGACGGAGAAGTTTGGCCAAAACCAATCAATTCAGATGCAGTTAAAAGCTACTATGTGTAATTCCTTATGCTTTTGTCAACAATGTAAATTGAACTACGCCTCTCCTGATTCCCGTTTAAGATGGGATACGTAAGCAGCCCTATGGGTTCGGTCACAATTCAATAAAAATTTCATTTTCCCCACGAATGGAAATTGGGGCAGAATTTTGAGGAGGACCCTCAAAATTCTGAAGCAAGTTCAGGCGATCGCCGCACGAGCAATAGCCAAGAGTATTCACCCATCAAACCGGGGAAGAATTTTGAGGAGGACCCTCAAAATTCCGTGGCAGGAGAGGTTGCAACATCTTGAACCGCGTCCCGGTCGTCGGTTCATCTAAAACCTATTTTTAGATTATATGCTTATATTATATCTTTACAAAATCATGCATATTTATTTTTTGAAACAACTTGTTTAGAAAACACTACCGCAGTGATACAGACAATATCATCACGATCAAGTTAGCAAGTCAAGTAAAGCCAGCGGGAACGCGAACTAACCTTTCCCCTTATAGAACTCACGATTTTTCTTTTGATGCAGGCACAAAGATCGCAAAGTCCCCAAAACATATTATCCTCCCGAAGAACATTGTCACCACCCAGAATCCTAATCCAGGTCGTGATGGCGCCCAACGATTGGGTTGGCCAAGCCAATATGAATTACACTAAGTGTTACCCTTCCCATTTGATTAAACAAGTGAAGATTTCCCCAATTTTAAACGGTTAAACATGATGATAGCTTGATACGAAAATAAAAGCATATCACAACATGGCCAAAATAAAGCATATGTATGCCTATACAACCCAAAACCCAAAATATATATACACTGCGCGTGTGCCAGTAACTAGTGTCACGAGGGTCATGGGCATACTAACGGAATATACAAAGGAAAGTAATATATATACAAATCCATAGTCTGGATGAAATAAACGGGGAAAATAACAAAAGTAAGTAAAAACTCCATGGTGCTGCTGGAAATCGCTAGAGGAAGCAGCTCACCGTGAAGTCAAGTCCACAAGCTCAGGGTCTATCTCCGGTACAGTAACCAGAAGCACCTGCCTCAGAACCTGTACAGTTAAGTACAGAAGTGCAGCATGAGTAGATATTAAATAAATATATACCCAGTGAGTATCCCGCCTAATATCGAAGAAGTAGTGACGAGAGGTCAACTTGATACTCACTAAGGTCCAACAGTAATAGCATATGACAGAATATAATGAAATACAGTAGGCATGTCAGGAAATAAGCAACAAGTACATATCAAGAGCAGAAATCCAAACGACTACTAAATTAAGAAATAATGCACTTTCAAGGGTAAGACCACCGAAAAGAAACAATAATCACCAAGTTTTAGATTCGCTGTGGCGTACGACCCGCTCCCATAAGGTACCTTCTAACCTCGTCGTGGCGTACGACCCGATCCCATATGTATCACAAATACTTTCAAACACTGTCGTGACGTACGACCCGATCCCTTATATATCACACATACTTCTCAACATTGTCGTGGCGTACGGCCTGATCCCATATATATCAAAAATACTTCTCAAAACTGCCGTGGTGTACGACCCGATCCAATATATATCACAAATACTTCTCAACACTGCCGTGACGTACGGTCCGATCCCATATATATCACAAATGCTTCTCAACACTGTCGTGGCGTACGACCCGATCCCATATATATCACACATACTTACTTTCCATAACAATTTCCTTTCCATTCAACAATTTTCTATAAAGCCTCAGAAGAACAATACTATACAAAACATAATCTCATAGTACATATGGCATCACAAAGAATCATATAAAGCATTGCAAGGAAGCATATAAGGAATTTAAGGCATAACGAGGAAGCATATAAGGCATGGTGTGGGCCTAACTACCCGGACATAACAATGATAGCCGCTACGTACGGATTCTCGTCACTGGGTGCGTACGTCACCTATGGGGACAATTTATACATAGCATATACATCACCTATGGGGACAATTCCCTCTTACAAGGTTAGAAAGGAGACTCACCTCATGTCGAATCTACCCCTCAGACCACAATTACGCCCGAAACTCCGAACTCTACACTCGAGGACTCGCAACTAGTAAAAAAAAGGGTACAATTGAATCAATGCATGCACAATGTGGGAAGTTATCCTTGTTATTCAATAAAATCGCTATTCTTGAATAAATTCCAAAATTCCAACTCCGGTCCTGCATGTTCAAATTCTGAAAATTCTCGAAGGAATCACTCACCCATAGCCTAATGATCATTTAAATGTGATTTCTACTTGATTTCATGGCCTAAAATGGAAAATCACTAAATCTCAATAGCCTTAAAATTACTACCTAATTCTATGATTTTAGATAATTTAGTAGGGAATTTAACTAAGAATTAATGTTTGAAACTAGTAAAACCATGGAATTTACTTACCTCAATAACAGTGGTGGAAGGTTCCTTGAAGAGCTCTCTAAAAACTTGAGGAGAAAGATGAAAATGGAGGAAATATGCTAAGTCCCGTATTAATAAAACTGCCCAGGGACTCCTTCACTGCGATCGCGACAAGGGCCTTGCGATCGCGTAGGCCAACTGGCCAAACCTCTGCGATCACGGCAGAGGTCCTGCGATCGCAGGCCAACTGGCCAGACCTCTACGATCGCGGTAGAGGTCCTGCGATTGCGAAGAGTAACTGTGCCCGGCCCTGGCTTGGCACTATGCGATTGCGAGGATGGGGATGCGATCGCGAAGGCATGGAGTCCGGCCTTCCGCGATCACGAAGACGAAGCTGCGATCGCCAAGAACAATCAACAGCCCAACCCAAATCCTTCTCCGCGATCGCGACCCACCTTCTGGTTTTTCCAACTTAGCAAGAACAATCAACAATAAAAATATTGTTTTTCCAACTTAGCTCCAGGGGGTCCAAAACTCACCCGAGCCCCTCAGGACTCCGTCCAAAAGCACCGGCAAGTCTGTATTGATTATACGGACTCATTCGAACTTCCGGAATGAGAAAAACAACAACGAAACTAAAAATTCAACCCCAAAACCAAATTGAATCAAGCTTAAGAACTTAAGATTCTAGAATTCATTTCAATGCGCCGAATCGGCCTATACTACTCGGAATGATTTAAAATTTGCAGACAAGTCATAAATGACATAACAGAACTATTTCCGATCTCGGAATTGCATTCGGACCTCGGTAACATAAAATCACATTCCAAACCAAATTTCAAATTCTATGAAAATCCTCAAAAATTCATTAACTCTAAATTTTCCCACTTTGATCAGAAACCCATCAAATCAAGTTCGTTTCTTACCAAATTTCACAAATAACTTAAATAACACATATTGAACCTGTCCCGGGCTCTGGAACCATAATACGGGCCCGGCAGCACAGGTTTCACATCGAGGTTCATTTTCATAAGCCTTTATTATTTTCGAAAAAAACAATTCTGTAAAAATTCATTTCCCGGACTTGGGTCCTCGGAATTCGATTTCGGGCATACACCCAAGTCACATATTTTCCTAAGGACCTCCCGGGACCGCCAAATCACGGGTCCGGGTCCGTTTACCAAAAATATTGACCAAAGTCAACTTTATTTAATTAATTATCATAAATTCAACTCTTTATCAAGTTTTCACATAATGGCTTCCCGGCAATGCGTCCGGGATGTGCACGCACATCGAGGTTAGATTAACGGAGGTTTTCAGGGCCTCGGAACATAGTCATAATTAACTTTACATAAGATGACCTTTCGGGTCATCACAAACATATATTGCCCAAACACACGCTTCTCAAGCTCGTCGCACATGCCGACATTTATTATCATCACCAACGACACTTCATTATCGCCATGGTTACAATCATATCACTGCAATTTATCAACAACTAAGATCTCTTATCTGCATTATTTCGTGCATAAGGACAAGACGACATTTTTTGAGGTATATATGCAAGTTTGAAAATAATTTGAGGAAAAATTGGGTATCAAAAGCTGCCCCTCTTGACGACATTGTTTGAGGTATATATGCAAGTTTGAAAAGAATAGTAGCCTTATGCACGAAATAATGCAAAGGCGACGAACGGCCATGGTGAACTTGTTGCATTAAGCTCACTCGGAAGTACCTTTATCATATCTCCATGTATCTGACAACGGTGGCATTTCCGGACGTACTGGATGCAGTCTGTTTCCATGGTCATCCAAAAGTAACCAGCTCGGAGTATCTTCTTTGTTAGAACGAAATTGTTCATATGTGGGCCACAGGTCCCAGCATGAATTTCCTCCAATAATTTTGATGCTTCTTTTGCGTCGACGCACCTTAATAACCCCAAATCACGAGTCCTCCTATACAGATTTCTCCGTTATGATAGACATTATTAGACAATCTCTGAAGTGTGCGCTTCTGAGTGGCGTTTGCAAGCTCTGGGTATTCTCCTTTTGCCAAATATTCCTTGACGTCATGGAACCAAGGATTTACGTCCGCTTCTTCTTCAACATGGGCACAATAGGCTGGCTGATTGTGGATTTTCACTTGAATGGAATCAATGAAAGTTTTGTCTAGATGCTGAATCATAGATGACAAGGTAGCCAAAGAATCGGCGAACTCATTCTGGATGCTGGGGACATGCCGAAACTCTATCTTTGTGAACCTCTTTCTCAACTCCTGAACGTGATGTAGATAGGGTAGTATCTTGGAATTTTTTGTGCCCATTCTCCTTGTACTTGATGTACCAATAAGTCTGAGTCACCAATCACTAGCAGCTCCTGGACGTTCATGTCAATGGCCATGTTGAGCCCTAAGATACATGACTCATATTCAACCATGTTGTTGCTGCTGCAGAACTTGAACTTGGCGGATACCGGATAATGCTGACATATTTATGATGTTTTAGACTTCAATACTACACAATATTATAAGTTAATTGTGCAGTACCCAATTTTCGAGTGTTGTCTAATAAGAAGAACCAGGTTCTTCTTAGTCTACTACTTACTACTGTCAACTAGACTCAATATACAAACGATGGAACTGTTTCTTCTAGTTGAATTGTAGCCTTTGTATTCGCACAACAATTCCGCTTGCAAAACCTCTGGAACTTTTGCTTCAGAACTTGTTTCACTTTTGCACTTGTGCGTCACCTCTTTCAGAAGAAATACACTGATTATTTATAGAGTTCGTTTGTTGAATCCATGATTCAATTCTGATCCAACTCTTCCTTGGTAAACGAGTTTGATTGTAACTCAACTTTCTTCCTCTATTTTTGTCCTAGTTAAAAGCAACTTCTATCTTCTCTTATCAATTTGCAACCTTTTCGTATTAGGAGACATTCTCTTAGTTCTTTGATTCTTAGCAATCACTGATATCTCCTAGACTTGTACGATTTGTGATCCTACTGCTTCATTCAGAAGTGTATGCTATGATGTACCTGGTTCAACTGGACGCCTTTTGTCAATCTTCAAAACCCATTCAGTGACATGAGCCAAAAAGTTCCCTCTTTTTGATGATGACAAACTCTATGCATTTATCCTGTATACACATCCAACACTTTGTATTTTTGTGAGAATTAATCATCAAGAACCAGGTTCATTAGGTTATAAATATCACTTAAAAGATTTTTAAAAAAATATAAACAATAACTGTAGCACATCTTCCCCCTTTTGGCATCATCGAAAAGTTGCAAAATGATACTTACCAGTAATTAATTCTTACTCATGGCCAATTTAGGCAACTGCAGGTGCAAACATGATTAATCAACACAAGAAACCAATAATGTAAGCTAAATCATAAATAGAGACATTTGTCAAAACACCAAGCTTTCATTTAATTAACATGGATTATCAACACCAAAACAGATTAAATCAAAGGCAACCAAAACATGAGTACGACAAAATTAAAAACTGAAACAAACACATTTGACACAGTCCCAAACTGGGCACTTGATAGGATATGAGGGGGTAGTTCTGGAAATTCCTAAGTTTGGGGTGGTGCAGAAGAGGCAGGATTCTTGGTTTGGAGAAGAGACAACATTTGGTGTAATACACCCTCATTTTTCTCCTTCTCCTTGGCTAATTCAGCTTTGAGTGCATCACGCTCACCTTCCACCTTAACTAAGCGAGTCTTCAAGCGAAGGATCTCCATATCCTTTTGCTTGCTTTCTTGCATCAGAGTACAGACCTTGCTATTGACCGGTTGCTTACGAGATGAACCAGGTTCATCTGCCGGGGCACTGACAGTGTAATCACATGACAGCAAAGTGTCCTTCCCAAAGAAATCCTTAGTAGTAGCCATTTCAGCCTTCTTTGTGGGAACTCCAAAATGACCCAGAACTATAGTAAGGATAAATCCATAAGGAATCCCATGGGCCTTGGTTCCATTTACTACCCTGTCCAGAAGCTGGATGATCAAAGATGGCCAATTGATCTACTTGCCTCTGTATAGGCACTCCATGAGCGTTAGATCCATATAGTTGGCAATGTGCCTGCACTCTTGTCTTGGCAGCAGAAATTTAATAACAAACTCAAAGAAAAGCTTGTGTTGAGGTTTCATCTCACTTGTGTACACTGGCCTTGGCTCAGTCTCTTTTTCATTGTCACAAAAGAATCTGGTGATGGTAAGTGTTTAGGCCATTCCATCCAAGCAAGGCCATCTCTGCCTTGTATAATCGTCATATCCCTCAGATAGAATGTCTAGAATGACTCCAAGATCTTGAGCGTCAAAGGAGACTTCAACTCCCCTGACCAATGATGTAACATTTCCTCCAATCACAGTCGCATTCCCCATGAATTCCACTACCTCATTTCTGACCAGCCCGCCCTCCAAGCGAAGGACCATGTCCTTCCAGCATTGAGCTACCAGAAAATCCACTAATTGCCTCATACCCGACTCCTCCAAGTCCTTCAGTAACTTTCCCTTCAAAATATGTCTCATGCCAAACATGGCAACTCTGTCAATCGACACTTCTCCAACCTCCTTCTCATCATCTTCACTCCAATCAGGATCATTATCTTTCTCAACAATCTGAACTTTCTTCTTCGACTTTACCTTAGCTCGTGTCCTCGTAGATGTACCCACGGTGGTAGCAGACATAGGTGCTGACTTCTTTGACTAAGTCTTATTCAATTTTGCCTTGGGTGTCTTGACCACCACTAGAGTAACCTCTTCATCTTGTTGGACCAGGTCCAACACCTCATCAACAGCAATAGCCTCAACAGGCTCCCCCACTTTCACTTTCCCTTTCTCAGCTCTCTTTCTTTTGCTCTCTTGCAGAGCTTTTTCCAGCTTCTCCTCCTCTTCACGAACATTATTTCTCGTAGCTCTTACCTTTGGAACAAGTACACCAACAGACTCATCAGTTTTCCTTTTCTTTGAGGCCTTAGACTTGATGGACTTGAGAGTCCTTCTCTTCTTGGGGTTGTATGAGTCCCCCAGTTTCTTAATTAGTTTTTCTAATCCAGAAGCAACTTCCTCAACTTCATTAGTTCCCCCTATCACTATGACATCATCTTCAAGATTCTCAAGAACGGGGCTACAAATACCAAGTATGGAACCATCCTTCTGAGATCCCCTCACACCTGCATCTCCCTCATTCTCAAGAAGTTTTCCAGTTTTTCTTGGCCTATCTGGCACTTCCACATCCACAACATACCCAACCAACACAAATCTATTTTCAAAATTTAACACAGAGGTAACTTCAGTATTACCTTTCTCAGCACTTGACGAACCAGGTGCATCATCCTCATGTGTTGATTTAAATGATTCCCTGGATGAATCAAGTTTGGGTTCTTCTTCAGCCTGTAATAGATCTTCCAAGAACTTTGCTCGTGACCCTGAAGCCACAGATTTTCTTGCAAGAACCTTGACACGACGGGGTTTTGGGGATGAGATTGGCTTTGGTGTAGGTTTAAGAGCATCATGGTATTCAGGGGTTTCAGGTGTCTTAGAGGATTCAGGTGTCTCAGAGGATTCAGAATTGTATACCGGTGGAGAATCAGACTCATATACTCCTTCATCGTAGTCACGATTTTGAGAATCAGATGAAGCAGACGACATTTTTTAATTTTTTGGGAGAAAAAGAAGAGAGGGCAAAAGACAATGGAGATTTGAGTGTTGAATTACTTGAACAAGGTTCGTCTATTTCTTTATTAACTATGGGTAATGATGTCCTATTTATAACTTGTGGCTGGGGTGATTATAACAGACGAGTATTAACATAAGTAGGATACTAATCGATTAAGGACGGTCAATGATTTGACATTGATTAGACCGTTTCTTTCCTCCTAAAACTAGGCTAATTTAATGTGACGGAACTTCTTGAAAATTGTTCATTATTTGGGTAAGTACGAGAATTTGAACTGAACCATAAATGGATAGAGTCATACTCATGTATGACTGTACTTGAATTAATACATATATGGAGATGAAAACGTACCTTGTCAGTCATGTAAATCAGCATGGATGAACCAGGTTCATCTTGTTAAAAATCTTTATTTTGCCTCAATTCACAAATAGAGAAACATCATTAAGCAACTAGGGAATCATATTAATACATGGCAAAAGAGTATGACAACAAAGACATAGAGCTGAGCAATGATTAATCTAATTAAGTACCTAATTAAAATTTCTAGCCATACAACTTCCTCTTCTACATTTTTTTCAATAGGTGATCTTAATCATCCCTAATTAAAGCCTGTTTCTCTCATAATTCTCCCTACTCAATGCTTTGGTGAATATATCATCAATTTGATGATCATTGGCACAGAATTCAATTGAGATCACCCCCTTCTCATAATTATCCCTCAGGAAATGGTGTCTAACATCTATGTGCTTAGTTCTCTTGTGATGAACCGGGTTCTTAGTCATACTAATTGCAGTAGTGTTATCAAAGTAAATAAGAATGCATCCCACATCTATACCAAAGTCCAGGAGTTGTTGCTTAATCCATAGCAACTGAGCATAGCAAGAGGTTACAGACACATATTCAGCCTCAGCAGTAGACAAGGCTACTGAATTTTATTTCTTGGTAGCCCAAGATACAAGGCAGGAGCCCAAAAAGTGAGCCATGCCTGAAGTACTTTTCCTGTCAACCAGGAAACATTCATAATCAACATCAGCATATCCTACAAGGTCAAAATTACTACCTTTAGGATACCAAAGGCAGAAATCAGTAGTGCCCTTCAAATATTTCAAAATTCCTTTCACTGCAGTGAGATGGGACTCCTTTGGATTGACTTGAAACCTAGTACATAGTCCCACACTGACCACAATATCAGGTCTACTTGCAGTAAGATATAGTAGAGATCTAATCATCCATTTGTACGTCTTCTGATCAACGGATGAACCAGGTTCATCCACATCTAATTTTGTAGTTGTGGCTATTGGGGTATCTATCTCCTTTGAATCTTCCATTTTGAACTTCTTGAGGAGTTCTCTCACATACTTTTGCTGATGAATCATTGTTCCATGTGGAGTTTGTTTGATTTGCAGACCTAAGAAAAAGGTTAGCTCACCCATCATACTCATTTCAAACTCACTCCCCATTAATGTAGCAAATTCCTTGCTGAGCTTCTCAGTTGTTGCCCCAAATATGATATCATCAACATATATTTGTACAATCAGAAGATCTTTTCCTTTTTCCTTTAAGAACAAAGTACTGTCTATTTTGCCTCGTTTGTACCCATGTTCCAGCAGGAACTTTGACAATCTCTCGTACCAAGCTCTAGGTGCTTGCTTGAGACCATAGAGAGACTTGTCCAGTTTATATACATGATCAGGTGATTCTTTGCTTTCAAAACCAGGAGGCTGTTTTACAAATACCTCTTCCTTCAAATAGCCATTGAGAAAGGCACTCTTTACATCCATCTGATGCAAAGTGAATTCCATGTGTGCAGCAAATGCTATAAGAAGTCTGATTGCCTCCAATCTTGCCACAGGAGCAAAGGTCTCATCATAATCAATTCCCTCTTCTTGGTTGTATCCTTGAACAACCAGTCTTGCCTTGTTTCTAGTAACAGTTCCATCCTCATCGAGTTTATTCCTGAAGACCCACTTGGTGCAAATTATTGATCTGTCCAGTGGTCTAGGAACCAAGTGCCATACTTGACTTCTACAAAACTTATTCAGCTCCTCTTGCATAGCAGTTACCCAGTCAGCATCTTTCAGGGCTTCAGCAATGTTCTTTGGTTCAATCATGGATAGAAATGCATCAAACGCACACAGATTTTTCAAGGAGGATCTAGTTTTGATTCCAGATCTCAGGTCTATTATGATGTTCTCAAGAGGGTGAGAACTCTGATATCTATGTGGTTTGAGAACGAGTTGTTCACTTCTGGATTGTTCCAAGTTGTCTTCTTGCTGTGGAATAGGATCAGGGCCAGTATTTTCATGAGAAATTCCCCCTGTCGAGTTGCGTGGGATTGTTGGACCTGGTCCATCACCTGTTCCATCTCCCATAGGTGCTTCAATGTAGTCATTGCTCCTCACCAGTCCAAGCTCCTCATCTTCTGGTTCCTGTCTCTCAGATAAAGTGTTAGTTTCATCAAAGACAACATGTACACTTTCTTCTACACACATAGTTCTTTTATTGTATATTTTATAAGCTTTGCTATGTGTAGAACATCCCAAGAACACTCCCTCATCACTTCTGGGATCAAATTTTCCTAAAGAATCATTGTCGTTATTATGCACATAACACTTGCATCCAAAAGCCCTAAGATGGGATATGTTGGGCTTTCTCCCTTTAAGTAATTCATAGGGAGTTTTCTCTACCAGAGGTCTGGTCATGCATCTATTGATAATATAACATGCAATGTTAATTGCTTCTGCCCAGAAGCTGTGAGGTAGTTTGCTTGATAGAAGCATGGTTCTTTCCATGTCTTCAAGAGTTCTGTATTTCCTTTCAACAACCCCATTTTGCTGTGGGGTTCTAGGAGCAGAAAAATTGTGATTCACACCATGTTCATCACAGAACTCAATAAACTTTGCATTCTCAAACTCAGTACCATGGTCAGATCTAATGGATGCTAGTTGATGTCTTAATTGATTCTGAATCTTCTTGACAAATGAGGTGAACATTTCAAATGCTTCATCCTTAGATGCCAAGAACAAGGTCCAAGTGAACCTTGAGAAATCATCTACTAGTACCATAACATATCTATTTCCACCTCTACTTAGAGTTCTCATGGGACCACAGAGATCCATATGAACCAGTTCCAATGACCTGGTGGTACTAACCATGTTCTTACTTTTGAAATAAGACCTTACCTGCTTCTCCCTTGCACATGCCTCACAAACCTTGTCTTCTTTGAACTTAATGTTAGGAAGTCCTACAATTAAGTCCTTAGAGACCAGCTTGTTCAGTTGAGTTAGACTTGCATGACCAAGTCTTTTGTGCCACAGGAGGGGATCACTGTCCAACACACTAAGGCAAGTGAGTTCATTGTCAGACAGTGTGGACAAGTCAATGACATAGATATTGTTCATTCTTTTTCCCTGCAAAACAATCTTATCAGTAAGCAGGTTGATCACAAAACATTTTGTGGAAGTAAAAGCGAAAAGGTTACCTCTGTCACATAGTTGTGACACACTGATAAGGCTATATTTCAAGCCATCTATTAGATAGACATATTCAATTGAACGTGTGTCATCTTTACCTACCTTGGCGACCCCTATTATTTCACCTTTCTTTCCGTTTTCGAAGGAGACATTTCCTCCTTTCAGGTTTTCAAGTGAAAGGAATCGTTCCTTGTTCCCTGTCATATGCTTAGAACAGCCACTATCCAAAAACCAAAACTGGCTACCTCCCTTCACTTATACCTTCAAAAGAATTCAGAGGTTAGTTTTAAAAACCCAAACTAGTTTGGGTCCCTTTCCATGAGAGAATGGATGAATCAGATTTTTTCTTGCCCAATTTGGTAGCCAATTTTTCTTTTTAATGAATCTCTCATTTTTCTTATTGGCTTTTTCTTTTGCATAACACTCATATTTTGAGTGACAAGTCTTCCCACAATGGGTGCAAATTTTATTTTCAGGGAGAGTGAGATACTTTCTTTTGGGATCCCATTTAGGCAATTGACTCTTAAAACCAAGCCCTCTTCAACTGCTACTATGATTCTATTTGATCCATATCAAAGCATCAGAAGACTTATTCCACTTACGTGTTCTATCAAATTCATGTTTGACTTTGCCAAGTTCTTCTTTAAGAGACTTTATATGCTTATCTTTGGCATACATTTTATCTTTCAATTTACCTAAGTCTTCTTCTAACTTCGCATGAGAGTGATCAACAACCTTTTTACTGGATCCTAGTCTTAACTTTAAATTTTCAGATTATAGTTCTAGAATCTCAGTTTTGAGTGGTTGAACCTGGTTTGTCAAGACAGTGTTTTTCTTTTCAGATTCACCGACCCTTATTTCCAGGTCCATGCATTTTGCTCTCAGCATTGCACACTCTTTAGATAGTTGATCTTTCTCTTTAGTTGTCTCCTCAGAATCATCAATGAAGTCAAGTAGCAACTCAGAGAGTTTCTCCTTAGATAGAAACTTTATTTTTGTTTTAAGATGTGAGATACTTACCTGTGGTTCTTCATAAGTCTCCTCATCAGATTCTCCAATTGCCATGAGAGCTTGATCTTCTGTCTCACCATCTTCTGATTCTTCATTTGAACTTTCCCCCCAAGCAGCAACCATAGCCTTTGTAGTAGTTTTCTTGGGTTGGACCAGTTCCTTCTTCAAATTCTTTCTTTCATATCTCTCTTTCCTCGATTCTACTTCCCACTGGGGGCATTTCTTGATGAGATGATCAGTTTTTCCACACTTGTAGCATCCCTCATTAGTTGGCCTTTCAGGAGCCTTTGCCTTGTTGAAGTTTCCCCATCTAGAGATGCCTTTCTTCCTCATGGGAAAGTTTCTGAATTCTTTGGTGATCATGGCCAACTCATCATCCTCCAGATCTACTCCCTCTGTGATCCTTAGTGCTAGACTTCTTTCTTTCTTTGGGGCATCCATTTTCATGGTCTGCCTTCTGAGTTCATAAGTAGTAAGGTTGCCAATCAACTCATCTAGTCTAAGGGTTGCCATATTTATTGATTCCTGAATGGCAGTTATCTTGCTTTCCTAGGAGAAAGGCAGAACCCTTGTCGAGATCTTCTCAACCTTGTCTTCTTCAAGGATGACTCTTCCAAGAGACTTTAGTTCATTAGTCAAGGTTGTGAACCTTGTGTACATCTCCTGAATTGTTTCACCTTCCTTCATAGTGAAGTTTTCATATTGAGTGTATAGCAATGTACCTCTACACCTCTTCACTTTAGTTGTTCCTTCATGTGCCACTTGTAGAGTATCCCAGATTTCCTTGGCAGTGGTGCAGCTTTGGATTCTGCTGTATTCATCTGGGCCTAGTCCACACACTAGCCACTTATTGGCCTTGGAATTCTTCTCCTATTTCTTCAGATCATCAGTTGTGCAGTCAGCCCTAGTTTTAGGCACATCTACTCCTTCAACAGTTTTCTTCATTGCTGCAAGTGGTCCATCAGTGACTATGTCCCAGAGTTCATAGTTCTCTCCAATAAGGTGATCCTTCATTCTATTCTTCCACCAAGAATAGTACTGGCCGTTGAAGAGTGGTGGCCTTGCAGTTGATTGTCCTTCCCAGTTCCCAGGTGGTGCACTCATCTTGATCTTTTCCTAGGTGTTAACCTCTTCAAGGATAACCCGCTTTGATACCAATTGATATTTTAGACTTCAATACTACACAATATTATAAGTTAATTGTGCAATACCCAATTTTCGAGTGCTGTCTAATAAGAAGAACTAGGTTCTTCTTAGTCTAGTACTTACTACTATTTGTGGAATAATTAAGCAGTAATAGAAAAGACACAAAGATTTTTACGTGGAAACCACCTGGCTCAAAAGGTGAAAAAAGCACGACCTACTCCTCAGTAGGATTTTCTCAAAACTCTTCACTAAACTCTGAGCCAAAACGGACTTACAAAATAAACTCTTTTGTAATCCGAGGACTAACTCTAATCCTCTTTGTATCAACTAGCCTCTAGCTAATTTCTACAGAATTCAAGCTAACTCTAACTTGATCAGTTTGTACCTATTACAATTGCTTCTATGAAAGTCGATAAGATACAGTATTTAAACTCCTACTACAACCAACTAGACTCAATATACAAACGATGGAACTGTTTCTTCTAGTTGAACTGTAGCCTTTGTATTCGCACAACAATTATGCTTGCAAAACCTCTGGAACTTTTGCTTCAGAACTTGATTCACTTTTGCACTTGTGCGTCACCTCTTTCAGCAGTAATACACTGATTATTTATAGAGTCCGTTTGTTGAGTCCATCATTCAATTCTGATCTAACTCTTCCTTGGTAAACGAGTTTGATCGTAACTCAACTTCCTTCCTCTATTTCTATCCTAACTGAAAGCAACTTCTATCTTCTCTTATCAATTTGCAAACTTTTCGTATTAGGAGACATTCTCTTAGTTCTTTTATACTTAAAAATCAGTGATATCTCCTAGACTTGTACGATTTGTGATCCAACTGCTTCATTGAGAAGTGTATGCTATGATGGACCTGGTTCAACTGGACGCCTTTTGTCAATCTTCAAAACCCATTCAGTTACATGGGCCAGCAGTTTCCGATATTAAAACTGCTCCGATACCGACTCCTTTGAAGTTTGTTGCGCCATCAAAGAACATCCTATAACCGTGTAGGATCATGCAATGTCTTCTCCTACGAAGGATACCTCTTCATCAGGAAAATACATTTTCAGTGGTTCATATTCTCCGTCCACAAGATTCACAACAATATGGTCTGCCAGCGCCTGTCCCTTGACCACTTTTTGAGTCACATAAATAATGTCGAACTCACTCAGCAGGATGTGCCACTTGGCTAGCTTGCCAGTGGGCATGGGCTTCTGAAATATGTATTTCAATGAATCCATTATTGATATGAGATATGTTGTGTAGGCACAGAAGTAGTGCCTCAACTTCTGAGTGACCCAAGTTAAAGCACAGCAAGTGCGTTCCAGCAAAGAATACCCTTATACGGAGTGAACTTCCTGCTGAGATAGTAAATAGCTTGTTCCTTCCTTCCTGTTTGGTCATGTTTCCCCAGAACGCAACGAAAGCTCCATCAAGTACGGCAAGGTAGAGTAGCAGGGGTCTACATGGCTCACGTGGTACCAAGACAGTCAGTGTGGATAGATACTCCTTGATTCTGTCGAAATATTTTTGACAATCCTCGGTCCACTTAGTTGCAGTGTACATCGTCCTTCCTTCGAATCTTGAAGATCGGCTCACAGATGACTGTAGACTGTGCTATGAATCGGTTGATGTAATTAAGCCTCCCCAAGAAGCTCATAACATCTTTGTTGTTCTTTGGAGGTGGTAGTTCTTGAATGGCTTTGACCTTTGATGGATCCAATTCTATTCCCCCGCGGCTCACAATGAATCCCATGAAACTTGAATGCACACTACGCGGGGTTCAGCTTCAGATTATATTTTCTCAACATGTTGAAGAACTTCCTCAAATCCTCCATGTGATCAGCAACTTTCTTTGATTTGATAATGACGTCATCCACATACACCTCGATCTCTTTGTGAATCATGTCATGGAATATGGTAGTCCTAGCCCTCATGTAGGTGGCCCCTGCATTCTTTAAACCGAACGACATCATCTTGTAACAGTACACTCCCTAGGGTGTGATGAACGCCGTTTTCTTAGCATCTTCCTCATCCATCCAAATTTGATGATAACCAGCAAAGCAATCTACGAAGGACTGTAGCTCATGTTTGGAGCAGTTGTCAATTAGAATGTGTATGTTTAGCAAAGGGAAGTCATTTTTCTGACTTGCCTGGTTGAGATCCCGGTAGTCGACACAGACTCTAACCTTCCCGTCTTTCTTTGGCACAGGTACGATGTTGGCTAACCATGTCGGGTACTCAACTACCCAGAGAACTTTGGCGTTGATCTTCTTGGTAACTTCTTCTTCGATTTTCAAACTCATGTCAGGTCTGAACTTTCTGAGCTTTTGCATTACTGGTGGACATGTCGGATTCGTAGGCAGTTTGTGGGCCACGATGGACGTACTTAAACATGTCATTTCATCATATGACCAGGCGAATATGTCCTCATACTCCTTTAGATACTCTGTGTACCTTTTCTTCTCTGACGGTCACAAATGGATACTGATGCATGTTTCCTTGACGTTTTCTGAATCTCCCAGGTTTACAACCTTAGTCTCATCTAAGTTGGACTTAGGTCTATTTTCAAAGTCTTCGACCTCTTTAACAATTTCGTCGGGTATATCGTCTTTGTCTGAATCAATGTTTGTTTGTTTCGTTGCCCCATTGCACGTCACAGTCATCGGTTCATCAAGTAAAGTAATAGTAATGTTGTATAGATAAAGTAATGAGAGAAAACGATAACAATAAATATCGGATTCATAAATAAAATCTAAAATGCTTTGATAAATTGAATAACTTGTTTTAGCATTGAAGATCTTATTGCGGGAATTGAAAAATGCAGAAGAGGAAAATCGTTTAGTAAATAAAGCAGTAAATAATTCTTGTTTTTAGCCTTGCTACCCCGAGGCTCGGCGGGCTTTTGTGGTCCCGATAGACCAGTTCTTGAGATATGTTCCCTTTCTTACTGCCTGTACGGAAAGGCTTTCCTCCCCCTCCTCCTCGATAACAACACAACAATCCATATCACTGTCTTCTAAAAACAAATTCCTCATCGCTGCAAGGGCTTCCTCTTTATCTGATCCATAGATGATGTTGGCCTGCTTGAAGGTCTGCTCCATATGAGGTATCTGCTATTCCAGGAGGTAGTGATGACCGTGCCATGGCGGCGACCATTTTCTGAATTCTTTCCATGTATACTCGTACCCCAGACCAAAAGTAGTACCATGTTTCTTGAGTTTTATGGGTTTCGTGATCCCTTGGAGGTTCTTACCCAGCCCTTTGCCTGGCTCGTATCCTCCCAAGTTCGGGATGCTCTCGATCTTGCTATCCCATCATTTGTCCTTGGCGATGGCATTGACTCGTTCAATATGGTGATAAGTTTCTCCACCCAGTTTTCTCTTTCCATCAATCACATGGATAGTCTAGCGACTGTAAATAGGGTTCCTACCGTCGCCGTGGATGATAACCTCTTGGTGGTTCCAGTCGAATTTCATCGCCTGATGTAATGTTGATGCGACGGCCCAAGCAGCATGGATCCAGGGTCGTCCTAACAACAAGTTGTAAGATGCCATCACGTCTATTACCTAGAAGTCCACCTGGAACCAGGTTGGTCCTATCTGCAGGCATAGACTGATTTCCCCCATAGTAGATCCTTGAGACCCGTCGAAGGCTTTCACGTTGATTTCTCCCTCTCTTATCTCATGTGTTCCTTTACCCAATTTATTGAGTGTTATCAACGGACAAATGTTAAGAGTAGAACCTCCATCGAACAAGATCCTTGTGATGAAATGATCTTCACATTGTACGGTGATGTGCAATGCTTTGTTGTGTCCCAACCCTTCAGGTTTGTAACTCGTCTTCATGAAAAGTAATTTTGTTACTTTCCAGTACCTGATCCTTGTGATGAAATGATCTTCACATTGTACGGTGATGTGCAATGCTTTGTTGTGTCCCAACCCTTCAGGTTTGTAACTCGTCTTCATGAAAAGTAATTTTGTTACTTTCCAGTACCTGACCCACCATATTGGCCATTTCTCCACTAGCGATGTTGTTCGACACGTATGCTTCACTCAACAGTTTTAACAAAGCATTTATGTGCGTCTCAGAATTCTGCAGCAAAGAACACCCTGAACTCGGCTAGTCTGCTTTCTAAGTTCCTTAGCCAGATTCTTGATAAGCAGGTCCTTCTCATCATACTCAGATGTATGTGAGATAGGCGAAATGGAGTGGGTCATAGTTTCCACGTAGATAAGATTGTTGTAGGCATAGAAATGGTCCTTCGTAGGGTTTTGAGGTTCGTGGATGGATGGTGGAGTGTTGTTGTGACAAGTGTTGCATGGTGCAGGGAGAGTTTGGTTCTTTGGGGAAGTGGCGTTATGGTGAGGTGCAGGGTGATTTGGTTGTTTTGGGATATTCTATTGAGGTGTAGGGTTTACGTCAGGGACGTTGAGGGAAAATGACAGATTGGCCAGATTCCGGACCTGGTCGAGCTCCCTTTGAAACCGTAGCAATTTCTGTTCTAATGGTGACATATTCTCATGCAAGACTTGAATACCCCGGCCTCTACCTGTTCAACCGTATTTTGCTTCCTGATATCGCTGGATTCTGCCATCTGACTTTGCCCTTGTTTCTACCTTTGGGAGGACTGAGAGGAGGAGTAGGTGGAGGCCCTTTGGATCTTGTGCGATAGATTGATGCCAGAATGCATGAACTAACCTTTGGGGAAGGGGATAATAGCTAAAAGAGAATAAAAAAAAAAGGTAACCGTGTCAGTGAGGATTATGAAAAATATTGTAGTAATTAAACACGTAATGCGGAAATGTAAAGCGTATCCTAAGTTGGGGACCTCTTTGCGCCCGAGGTAGGCCTAGCAACAAATTGGTTTGGAGAACTTAAAATGCTAAATGCCTCATTTTATTGATAGAAAATAGACAAATCTAAAACCGACTCTAAATAAAATAAAGAAAAGGCACTAATGGCCATAGGCCTTATTACATCAATGAAGAAGACAAAAGAAGACACCATAATCTACTTTGTCCCAGAAGGACCTTCCCCAGATTCGGTATTACTGCTTCCCTCGATTAGCTTTCCCAACTCGCGAAGACCCAACAGTAGGTAGGTTCTAGCTAGGTATCCCTCTTCAGCTCCCTCAGCCTTTTGGCAAGTCTCAATCCTCTTGATGAACTTCTCTTCCAGCTCAACTATACCTCATTCCAAGCATGCGAGCCTCTTATTGGTGTTGACGACCATATCCTTCCATTCCTTGATCAACTTTTTGTTGGACTCGTGAATCTTGTGATGATTATCCTCGCATTCGTGAATCCTTTTGCGCATCTGTTTGAACTTAACTCGTGCTTCAGCCTTCTCATCTATAACCCGGTGACCTTGAGTGAACCCTCGCTCGACTTGGCCCTCCAAATCTTCTTCTAACCAACCCAGATAGAAAGGAGTGCAACCGGCTTGATACCTTTCTGGCTCGATGGTGTCTTTCTCAAGCCTAATCTTGCAGTGCCATAGGTACTGAACTTGACCCTTGTGGGGCTGTCATCATTATGGAAGTCTGCTCGAAGATGGCTCATTTTCTCGACCCTGGGTATGACCTGCTTCCTACCAGCTTGCCTCATAACTCGCAGAGGGACGTAAGGGTATGTCCCCCTCAGACCAATCTGTATCAGAAATAAAGCATCTCGAGATCGAATGATGAACTCGTCTGTCGGAAACCACTCAAACATTCATTGAACCTGATCCTCGGTTAAGTTACCCAATAACTCAACCCATCCTTCGGCATTCTCCGGCTGAGCGAACATGCCGGGAATATAGTTCATTCGCTTTGGGTGATGGAAAGCGATATGGTCATCCCAAATCCTTCGATGGATGTGTTGTCGGTATTCACCTTTTTGTAGATGTTCTTTGAGCTAGAGTTGGAGTAATAAGTTGCAACCTTCGTAATTCCTTGCTCCTCGTTGATACATTTCTAGGGCTCGATACATTTCTTTGATGATCATGGGCACAATGCTGAAGTCCTTCCCGTCTATCCCTTCCATTAGCGTCTTAGTTACCATGGCCAACCTAGTATGGATTCTTTCCTTCTTCATTGGGAACACAATCAAAACCAAAAAGCACACCATAAACACAAACACTTGGCGATTGATATGTCCCCGAGAGGTGATGGAAAACTCGTCTTGGTAGGTGCGGTACGATTTGTTGTGACCGTACCTTTCATACAAATAGTTGAAAGGGATGTATGAATCCTTCAGACACACCAATTCTTGATTCTTCTTCAGACCCATCATTTTGAGGAAACCCCTACTCGTGCGGTTTTCAGGCATCAGCAACCCTGGAGATTCCCAAGCTAGACCGGCCAATCCTCCTATCTCCTCTAATAAAGGTGTCATTTCAAGGTTCACAAAGCAGAACACGGACCTATCGCAATCCCAAAATAGAGTAGCAGCCTATATCATCATTTTGTTTGGTTGGATATCTAGAAGATATGGTAGATTTCCCAAGTGTTTTCTAATGAGAGTTTTGTCACTAGAGTGGAGGTATTCCCACCAATTCAGCAGCCTAGGGTGAATATTGGCGACCATGCCGAATCTAAGGACTTCATGCTTCATTTTTCTGCAAAGCGAAATAATGTTAGGCCTTTACCCCCACCGGACTCGACTATTTAACACCAATAATTAGTAGGAAGCATTTAGTTGTCCAAATAATGCACAGAACGTGAGGGTGTCCATTCAGGTTCTAGGGAAACCCAGTGGACTTTGGACAAGGCTATCTTAAAGGCTATTGTGCGGACAACACGTTAACCTGGCTAAGTTTGACCATGATGCATGCAACAGTATAACGGAGTAAAGTTTCTATGGGGTTTTAGAATGGTACCCTTGAGAGGACAACTCAAGGGGGAATGCACGGAACTGTCGACTGCACCGCTAATCGACTAGTTTTACCGAAAATACGCCTTTCCGAATTTAAGGGGTAATAATATAGGAAGAGCGCAACCGCTCATTGTAAGCGTTGCTATAGTATTTTCTTTGGCACGAGTGGAGTATGAATGTTGAGCATGATATGCAATAAACAAGCATTTAAACAGATAGTCATGTATTTGCACGTTGAGGAAAGCAATAAATAAAATAGTTATGATTGAAAGTAAGTACAAAATAAAACAAAGAGACATGTCAGTTTTGTTCATGCGAAAGAAATACCTGAAAGAAGTAAACAATTATTGGTGTGTAACAAAGGAGAGGAAAGATGCGAGTATTAAACAAATTAAAGGTACAAATTCACGGAACATTTTGTGATGGTAAAAGCCTAGGTACTTCCCAATCAGAGTCGCCATGTTGTCACGCCCCCTTTTTCCCTTAAGCGGAGATCAGGTTTATGACATTATGATAACTACTTTTAAAGAAGGAGGGTTAAAAGAAGAGTCGCCACCTAACGATTTGTAAGGTGCGTTAAGGCACCTAGAGTGATTAACTCATGATACTAGTTTGCATTACCAGAGATTGGGTAAGGGCTTGAAATTATCCCAAGGGGAAGGTATTAGGCACCCCTCAGGATCCACAACTGTGGTTCCCGGCCAAATGGTTTTCGTGAATTTGTACAATAAGCAAGTAGCAAGTAATGGCTCAAATAAGAGGGGATTTCAAATAAGCATTGGAGTTATTAACTTTTGAATGAACTAATAAAACAATTGAGAGAAAGACATCCTAGGTTTGAAACAATATGGATCACAACAATGCAATTTCCGATAGACACTCCTCAAAGATGGGTTACACGTAGTATTAGCGCACCGGTCATCATATCCATATTCTACCCTTTCCCATCCCATGAAGGTAATTCAAGCATGTGTTGGTCACGAACTGTATTGCGTGCTATTACCCATCCCATCCTATCAGTCCCGGAGGAGGCTAGGACTACTATGCTAAAGGAGGTGCTAGGCTGACCCCTAGGTTTAAAGGACAAAATTCTAAGCAACAAGCGAAGACAATTAGGACTGCAAATATGGGGAAAGAAAAATAGGAGCAGATATGAGGCCCAAGTATTCCTCCACGGGTTATGCACATAATTAGCATGACTCAAACACAAGCAAGGCCTTTCGAACTTCAGGCAGTTTTATTACTGATTTTAGAGAAGGAATTGTACCAGTTTCTAAATACTGATTTTAACTTATTGTTAGTCAAACAGTATGTGTGGAGAGTAGATTTCCTATTTTTAACTGATCTAGCACCTAAGACTTGCCTAGGTGTACCAAATATTACGGGAACTATTCAAATAGCATTAGTAAACAAACCGTTTTAGGGGTCCAGAATCATGAGGCATTACCATCATTCTTTCAGTGGAACTGAGTGAGGTTCTTATACCTATTATACATTAGGCTAGGTGTAACTGGGTGGATACGGTCTTATAACATGATATTTATTGTATGTACAAATGTGTATATGCAGAATTCCTGAACATGATTTTCTAAATGCACAATAAAGAGCCAGAATGAGGCGTATGCAAGATTCTTGAACATGATTTCTAAATGCGCAGTTCTTCTCAGTTATTAAATCACAGTTTCAGGAGACCAAAAAACTGACATCACGATTGAATTTAACATATTGATCATAGGCATGGAGATGCATATAAAGAATAGAGGCTGAGTGCAAAGAGACACATTGATCATTCAAAGTAAAGTGAAAATAGACATGTAAAGGAGATTCAGAATTCTAAGTGCATGTTGAACAGCAGAACCACAAGTAGAAACATATAAGAAATAAAAGGCCCTCAACCATTAATAGAAACATATTGGTTTGATGAAGCTAAAATCAGAACATACCAGTGTGATGAAGAAAACAATAATGCAAGCAGAGATAGAAGATGCACAGTAGTCAACCTTGGCTTGCAGCCAGCTCACTTAAGGTAATAGCAAGTAGCACGGAAGAGAGGGTGAAGAGAGTATAGAATCCTTTTTCTTTTGTAAAAGAGAGTGCACATATCAGTTTTTGTATCTTGCACATATCAGTTTTTGTATCTATGTCTGTGTGTGTGTGTGATGAATGAGTAGAGTGTATATATAGTTCTTAAAACGAGTACAGGGTAACATAATTATAGAAATAGTACCAATTAAAATCAATTAGAGGTCTGAACTCCCTTTAATCAAGGAGTCACCAAACAGGTGTAAATTGTATCAAAATAAGGAAAGAATCACTTAGAAAGTTGTTTATACCATAATAGGAGTAGTAAAGAATGTGGCATGTAATACGGTTAAGTACATTGTATATCAAGCAAGGGAAATATATACTAAGTGCATTTATATGGTAAAAAGCATAAGTCAATTCTGAAAATTAGTCAAAGAATCACGGATGGGACTAAAATCACAAGGAGTCATTCTTAACTAAGGAAAGTATCTCATATGATTGGAATACCACACAGGAAAATAATCTTAGTATACAGAATAAACAATTGGTCTAGGTTCAGAAAATCCTAGTTAAAATCGATTAAATAGTAGAATTAATCAAATAAGGCAAGTGAATAACTCATGGGTATGAATCAGTAGTGTATCACCTTAAGGGATTGTGAAGGATACTAATCTAAGGGAATCAAGGATTCAAATAAGGCCAGTATCAGCTAAGGAAAAATAATACGGATTAAATAGACAATGTTCAAGAACTTTGAAACCCTAGCAATCTCAGTAGAGTGAAATCATACAAGCTAAGGATTCATGTGTATTATAGGGTATACACGGAGGCACGTAGTGAGAGTAAGGAAGTTAGAAACATATACGAACATCACAGGGTAAAAACTTCAGAGAATCATAAAGCACATATGCAAACATGTATTCAGAGACCCAAGGTGAAAGATTAGGGTTTTCACAACTCAGATATAAAGAGAGACTTCCATAAAAACACTAAACACAATGGAAATCGTAAGAGAATACTGTAAAATTGTATGAAAACAATTTAAAAGAAAGGGTAATGAAACCCTAATTTGAAAAATAAGAGATCGTTTAAAATAAGAAGATTTTCGAAAGAAACATGTAAAACGCTTCATAGAATATATAGATCTAAGACATATCTAAAGAAAATAGTGAAAATACCAGGGGTTAGGGTTTCAGAGAACCTAGAGAAACAAGAAAATCTTAAAGATGTCGCAGGCGTTAGCTGGGAAAGTAGTAGCTCTTACTCAGACGGCCGGAGGTGGCCGGAGAGTTGCATGAGGGACCATGAGAGGTGAGTGAACCGCTCCAGGTTCACCTGAGGGCCTTAGGGTGCCGTCAAACCGGTGTAAGGCAAACAAATAATCAGCTGATGGGAAGCCATAGTTTCCGGCGAGGGAACCGGCCGGAGAAGATGAGCAAGCTTCATCGGAAGAGGGAAGCAAGGTGAAGGTTCTAGAGAGAACCAGAGAGAACCAGAGAAGAATAGAGAGAGAATGAGAGATGGAAAATGAGAGGTCGGACGGGGAGGGAGGGGGGGGTAAGTTGGGGTTTAATTTAGGTAACACATATCTGGGTCGTTGATCTAGTTTGATCAACGACTCATATTGGTTTGGGGTTGGGCCAGGTATTTAATTGGTTATGGGCTGGGTATTCAATTGGGTTAATTAATTAGGTGGGTTGGGGCTGAAATTAGGCTAGGATTTAAATAAATGTGGATAAACATTAAATACCCCTTAAAATAGATAAATAATTAATAAAAATAGCTAATAATTGTATAAAATGAGATTGAGGCTAAATAAATAAAATTAAGGTGATTAACTAATATAAAAAATATAAAATGACTAGTTATTGATTTTAAAATGGTTTAAAATACACGATTAGGCTATAATTGTGAAATTGTTGTAATTATAATTAAATAATGCCGAAATTAGCTAATTTATGAAAGAATTAAATAGTGACAGGACTAGAATGGTATATTGAGATAAGAAATAATTTGAAATTATTTGTAATACGATTTATGAATAACTATTGAATATAAAACACTAAATAAATAGGAAAATAAATTGGTAAAATTATTGAAAAATGAATTATTATGAAAAGTGATTTTGAGGTATATATGCAAGTTTGAAATAATTTGAGGAAAAATTGAGTATCAACAGGTGCGACTTACTTATGGAGTGTATACAATATTGTAGTGAGAAAGTTGTCATAAAACCATTTCTTCTTTAGGTCACTATGCTTATGTTGAATCATTATTCCTTATTTCCTCAGCTAGTCTTTCGTTGTTCTACATAGTGGATACCCTCCGACTCTTGTAAAGCTGCGAGCTTATTACATCGTATACCCAAAGGAATTTTGATGTTCTTACTCACCTATTATTATCCTTAGTTACTTACATCCACACCCTTATGCTCGTAGGGTTGCTTTTAAATTGAAATTTTAGTTTTCTCCCTAGTGGCACTCTCTTTTAATTCAGTAACACTTATATTGTACCTTCTACTACCCCAACTCATATCTGAATATTTCTCGAGGATTACGATGTCGTATTTGAGAGACTGAATTTCCTATACTGGGTTTCACTATGTTTATCTTGCATGATCTATTGATTTGTATGTATCCTCCTATCTAGCCATAACTAGTCTCTTCCTAAATCAACTACAGACTACCTGTTAGTCCACTCTCATATTTGTATTTAATATAACGCCTCTTGGGTTATGTTTCTTTGTTTTAACCTACCTCTCGTACGGGATCCTTATGTATCAAGTGTTCATTCCCACTTATTTATTAGTATCATCGAGTGTGAAACCCTTATTGATTCTCCCTGGCGTCATGCTTCCATAATGTTCTTGAGTCATATTATATTTGTAAGATCTGAATAAATGCAATCTCATTCCTTTCACCTATTTACCACATTCTCCCTATACCATTCTATAGTTACCTCTTCATCTTTGGCATTTTTTTCCACATATTCACTGACATATTACTCGCCTTGCGGTAACCCTTCTACACAAGGGATAATTTAATTTCTTACGCACAAGGGTGACACCTGGTGTAACTGGCATATTTAGTCCTTTAAGCTTAACTCTGCTCATAATGCTTGCTTTAGGAAAGCGTCGTCCTGAATGACCTTTAAAGTTTATTCTTCTATTGTTCATTCTATTATTGTCGAAACACAATCTCTGAAACGATTCCAACTATTACCAATTTCTTTCGATCCATAGTTCATGTTCGAATTTTTTTTTGTTTACTATCCCATATTAATTTCTACTACTCGGGGGTCTAACCTTTACTTCTGGTAATCACTTTTGATTCACGAACTTATTTCTCCAAATGATGATGTGACTTTATGACCTGTGTTTTTTTGTTGCCACAAGGCCTGTTACCTCTTGTATTTTTCTTCCCTTAACTATAGATTCGGTAATACTGTCATTTTTTTATCTACCATCGTCATTCACGTATTACATCTTACTCATAGTGCTTCATTTACTCTATTCATATTCTCCTGCTAATATCTATGTCTATTACCTTATTCTAAAAACTTCAACAAAAACGTTCGGTTACGTTTAGCTCCCCCTGCTTCATCTCAATGGTTCTTCGGGACACCTAAGATTCTCTATTGTTTTTCTACTAGGGGCAAGAGTCATACTAAGGTAAATATCCTCCCTTCTAGGAAATCTTCTGAGCTTTCTGAACATTCTAGTATACATATCGGACTGTATTATTCTAGAGTGACCATCTGGCTATCTACCAATGAGAACTATTACTATGTCCTGCACTACCCTTCAAAAATGTTAAATAATGATAACAATCCATCCACAATCTTGGGTTACTCTAACCCTAGTTGGATCCTGATATCCTATCCTTCTCTTAAATTATGTCAGTTAGCTCCCGCAAGGCATAATCGAGACGGGTATGGACAATTGTGGATATATCTGTTACTGTTGAAAGTAACTCAAAATGCTTATATTTTCTGCCTGAATTATAAATACTAAAAATCTTTATTAACTGGGCGCCTCGTACCCTTCTTCATCTTACTTCATTAATTGTTGAAACTTGTATCTACCTTCTAATTCTCTTATTTCTTTTTACCATATGGGTGGATATATATACATTCCTTAGGGCTCCTTATCAAGAAGCCTACACGTCTTAGTATGCGCAAAATCTGCTGAAGACCTCACATTTACTCTTCATAAGCATGATGCAAAATCAAGTTCCTATGACTGAACTCTTCCACGACCATATTCAATCTCTTACCAACTGTCTGTTTGGATGAGGTATCGTTGTATTACGATTAAAGCAGAATTAGGAGTTTGAATTCTTACAACTGAGCTCTACAACACGATCTAAAGTAAGAAGAAAGAGTGAAAATCCTAAATGCCTTGTAGCCTCGTGCTTATAAGTGTGGTGCACGACACACCCTAAACAAGACTCTACTAGACACGGCTTGTAGACTCTCTAGGACAGAACTACTCTGATACCACTTCTGTCACGACCCAACCTATGGGTTGCGATGGGCACCCAGTACCTTACTCAACCGAGTATTAACATAACATATCTTTATTATCATACAATCATGGGTAAATGGGCCAAAATGGTCATCATGATATTACCGAAATAAAACTTAAGGGAATGCTAGACATAGGACGACCTAACATGATATAGAAACTTATACATGTGACATACGCACCTATAAGGCTGACATGACCATTTCTAAACCCAGAACATAGGACGACAAGGCCATACAAGTATCCATATACCTGACATTTATCTACAAGCCTCTAAGAGTACATAAACATCAAAAAGGTCGGGACAGGGCCCCTCCATACCAGTCAATACATGTCCCAATCATACTGACCAAATAGGACTCCGGAGCAAGAGGAGTGCAACAACATCTTCCGCTGAGCTGATAGCCTACTATGAGGACTTTCAACTTGTCTATCGGGACATGCGAGCATGAAACGCAGCGTCGCCAAGAAAAATGGACGTCAATACGAATAAAGTACTGAGTATGTAAGGCAGAAAAACATAACTAAGAACACTGATGTAAAGAGAGATGTAGGAGATACAACCTGTAGAATCTGAGTGCCTCTGATAGATAGTGACATGAAATGCATGATACATATATATACATAATCTTTTAAAAACATCCGCCTCTGTGGGCGTCATTATCATCATCATATCATACCCGGCCTCGAAGAGGACTCGGTAAAAACATACCCGGCCATCATAAGGCTCGATAGAATCGTACATGGCCACGTGGAGCTTGATAAACCCAACTGATCAGTGGTTGCACAATAGGTGTTGTACCCGGTCGACAATAGCGCGACTCGGTAGAGTAAAATAGATAGTATATATAATGCATGCTGGATTCATGGAATCACGCTCTAAACCTTTCGATGTGACGTAAGGTAGTTGCACCATCGATTAACATTATGCACATCATACCATCAATATAAACTTTACTAGGACTCAAGAATCATACATACTTTCTTAGAATAACTTTGTAAGGAAAGAACAACATGGACAACCTTAGTTTCTAGGAGTAGATTCATTATGATATAGCGTATCGCTTACGTTCGTTTCACTTTAGATCATGCCAAAAGAATGAAAGAAGTGCCTTAACATACCTTATCACAATCTTTCCACTCACCAAGTTGAACTCGCCTCTTCGCACCTTAATCTAGAACAACGATAATAATAATATCATTAAATTACAAAAGGTACAACTATCGCACAACGAACGGCAAGCTTATTTTGTATAAAAACGGGCAGCATCTCCCCTATTACCCTTACTTCCTCCAAATTCAAGATAACAACAACAACACAAGAACACAAACACAAAAACAAAAACATATATACATTACTTTCCAGCTTTATATACACCACACAATACTACAAAACATCCCAACACATTGCAATCTCTTCATACATAAAACAACCACCGTAGTTGTGTCAAACGACCCGAACATGTTACGACGAACGACCAACCCACCACCCCACATCTATATGGTGTTTCTGCACACCCTTCCTCCACCAAAACCTCACAAAACAGTAGTAAAATACGCATCCCAACAGCAACAGAAAAGATTCCCCAAGACAGTCTGCTACAAGTCAAATAACTCTAACTTACGGCTTCGATCACCGTCTCGTGAGTTCTAACTATTAGGAAATACATTTATCAACCTTCCTTGATATTTAAACACTTAAATACAGATATTACACGTTTCTTAACTATGAATCACCTTCCAAAACTGTAACTACAAAGAAAAAAGAGAGGTGGTATAATGACACTTACGTCGTAGGGATCATTTTGATGTTATCGCTTCTCGATTTTATTCCCGGGATGATAATCTTCTTTGAAATCCTAGAAGATAGCTTAAGGATATCTTTATGGGTGCTATGTGGTCGTGTTATACTGAAAAATGAAGAGAAATCTAACCTAAGACTTATATATATCAACTTTGGAAAAGTCAAAGAGGTGCTAGCTTGGCACCCTAGCATTGGCCGATATTCCGACACTTATATCTTTTTATCTGAATGCCGTATGAACGAACTGTTAAGAGCGTTGCAAACTATATTCCAAGACCTTAAATTTGGTATATATTATGTCCCAAAAAGACCTCATATAACATACGAAATACTTGTCACTTATGATGTTTGCGCAGTCTCGCGAAACTGCAAATATCTATCTACTTCTATGTCGTATCGTTCAAAGGTTTAATGTGATAGAAACTAGACTCGTAGATATTCAATTTGGTAGGTAGAGCATCCCCTAATTACATGTATATTGGGAGAATATATCAGCTACATTTGACATAAGTTTCAACAAATTTATGAATGTAACTTATGAAGACCTTTGCCAACTTTTGTTCCACAACTTGCTTGACTTCAAAACGTGGCACACGACTATCATAAAACAAAAATAACTCAAAGAATTACCTCCTTATCATGTAATGCACCATCGTATCACCCTAAAGTATATGTTATAACATTGCAAACTCGTCGACTTTCGGCGAAACTTATTTTCTTCAATTGGTTTAACTTCTAAGTTTTCCAACCCTCTTGGCACTTGGTATTCATGATCTTAAATATTTGTAACCTCCCAGGCAACATGATTAACTTACTTTATATTCTTCCAAATATAATCTTATTTTTGAGCTTACATAAATTAACTTTTGACGTACTCTCATGTACGAAAATATGGGGTGTAATAAAACCCATGCTCATTCACCAATTGTACTAGTATGTTCGCTTCTTATGGACATCTATTAAAGGTGTGACAATATCTTCAAATTCAAAGTTGTATTGCATACTTCGTCATATTAGGCACTCCTTCTTGTAGAATCCAATATCCCGCCGTAATAGCCAGTATTTCAAATTAAGCCCGTGGACTAAATCACCGTCCCCTAAAATTCTGAAATCACTCCAAACTCCTCCTCAAGATGTGCATCTATCTTGCCACAAAACCCATATGCTACGATGCCACTCTCCAACTTGGTCAAACTCACTCCTTTAAGCAACTACTCGGTTTTGCTCCTTACTCATGGCCTTCTAGAAATTTAACCATTGCCTAACACTTCCCACATGCCTTTGCTCATCATATGCTGCCCAGTTGTTGCCTTAGGTCAATATCCATCTCTGTAGCGCTTAAACCAGTAGATCACAACAACTTTAAACCTTTCTGAAGATCATCATTCTCGAGCCGCCTACATTAAAAATACCTATTCAATCTTGAACCACTGCACACCGCGATCTCTTGCAACCGCTTCTTCAATACTGCTTCATAATACTCTTATCCAATGCAAGCTGAAGAAACCTAAGCATCGACGAACCTAACACATTCTATTCGATCAAAGACGACGATACCACCTCACAGATGAAGATTCCACCTCACTTGAAAACACCAAGTCTCATTGCTCTATCAACCCAAACCTGATCATTTATAGTCTGATTGTTTTTCCTCCGCCGGAAACGAAATACCAAAATCTCGGAATCACTCTTTGAGAAGACCTCCTTTCGAGTCATTCATTGCCCCGACATATGGGAAAGCATCCTAGCATCACATCAATACCGTGCGATAACCATTCATAAGCATCATAGTAGATCTGCGCATAGCCTCAAAGCTCACAGAATGCAACTACTGAGCTGAAAGGACAAATATCCTTCCACAAGGCGACGACAATAGCCCAATAATTACACAGGGAGAAACATCCTGCACCTCATCTGTAGTACCATTACAGTTCCTCAAATTCCCGATTTATAGCAAGCGCTTTACGACGCGTAAGATTGAGTAGGAAGCAACGTAGGCATAAGCCTCAAAGAAATCAAATCGCACGATAAGGAATCAAGAGGGGAAGTTCTTCTAACAGCCATGTAGCCTCTCGAAGATAAGTACAGACGTATCCGTACCGATCCACAAGACTACTAAACTTTCTCATGACTCGTGAGACCTAAGGGAACCTAGTGCTCTAATACCACGTTGTCTCGGCCCAAAATTCATTAAGATCGTGACCGAGTCGGACACCACTGTCAGGCAAGACAACACTCAATAGTTAATTAAATTCCTATTTTTGTATTTTGAAATCGTTACTTTTCATTTCATTGTATAATAATCAATAACATTTACTGAGTAAATAATGATGTTTTGAAAATTCATTAACAAATACATCCCAAAGTCATCCCAAAACCCGGTGTCACAAGTGCATGAGCAATTTCTAAGAAAAACCAAATGAAAAACAATAATTGTCCGGAATATGGGACAGTAAAGAAAGTGCAACTCAATGCTTTGAAGGAGACTCTGCTGGCTGCGGGTCGTCTCGAGAGAAGCAGCTCACCTATGTCTCCATGTCAGTCACACCACTGCGTAAAGCGGGGCCACTAGATATACATGTACCTGTGCAACAAATATGCACAACAAGTGTAGTATGAGTACGAAAACAACGTGTACGCAGTAAGGGTGATGTCAAGCATGGATTTTATTATCAAGTAACAAATAACAACAGGGAAGGACAACTTCTTCCACAAATTATAAATCCCATATTCCGTCATCTTAGTTAACAACTTATATCTTAAGGCAATTAAGCATTTCAAATCACAGATGGTATCAGCAAATATCATGCGCAGTAAATGCTGAGGTTCGAACGGCCCGAACGGCCCCGACGAATAACGACACATAATTAATTATTTCACCTACGGGGACAATTCCCTCTTACAAGGTTAGGAAGGAGACTTACCTCGCTCCGAAGTTCCATAACCGGCTCCCAAGCCCTTCTGACAACTCAAATCGATGCACAACACTCACAACTAGCAAAATAACGGGCAAATCAATGAAACCATACCCTAATACTTATAACAATTCAATTTACATAAATTCCGAACTCCGCTTGATAAGTTGACAAAATTTCCCTCAAGCCCACGTGTGTGGATTCTGAAATTTTTTGAACATAAAGATTACCCATAGCACTACGAACTCAAATATATATTTTATTCCCAATTTCAAGTCCAATTTCATGGTCAAAATCTAAAAATACCAATTTCCAGGTCTTCTGCAAAAATCCAACAATTTCCACTAATTTTCATGTTCTAATCCATATATACTCATGTATTTAACTCAAAATTGTGAAGAAAGCACTTACCCTATTCCATATGGTGAAATTTTCCTAAAACATTGCTTCAATCCGAACTCCATAGCTCCAAATATCCTAAAAATGGTCGAAACCTAGATATATAACTTCTGCCCAGGTATTTACTCATTGCGATCGTGGAAAATGCTTGGGGATCGCGAAGTACAACAATTCCCAGCCTAAAATTTGCTCTTCGCGATCGCGAAGAACAAATGCGCAGCTCTTCTGGAAAGCCTCTAGTATAATGATCATAACTTTTTGTACAAAACTCTAAATTGCAAATGGCTTTACTTTTTGAAAGCTAGACACCAAGGGATAACACTTTCTTTCTTTTCTCAACTCCCAATTCTTTATAGATTACTAGATATAAGTTGCTAAAGTTAGCCCTATGCAACACAACGCGATTTCCAAACACTTCCCAGACATGTTGTAGTGTATCAACCATAACTATTTGTACGTAAGTCCAAATGCCAAGTGGTTTGATTTTCTGAACTAGACTTAAAGGGATACAACTTTCATTTTTGGATCATCTACAAATTCCTTATACATTGCAATATACAAGCTTCCAAAGTCGAGTTAGTACGGTAGAATATTTCCTCTACGCGATCGCGAAAGGCCTTCTGCGATCGCGATTCACTGGCCAATTTCTCTCATTTTACTCATAGCGATCACGACCAATTCCCCGCGATCGTGTAGCACACTGCTGTAGAAAAAAACTAGCAGCTAAAAATGGCCTAGAAATTGTCCGAAACTCACCCGAGCCCCTCGGGAACGTGTCTGAATGTGCCAACAAGTCTCAAAACATATAACAGAATTAGTCGAGGCCTCAAATCACATCAAACAACGCTAAAAACATGAATCGCACTCCTATTCAAGCTTTATGAACTTTAGAACTTCAACCTTCTATATTCAATATTGAAACCTATCAAATCACGTCCGATTGACCTCAAATTTTGCACACAGGTCATATTCGACTTTATGGACCTACTCCAACTTCCGGAATCTGAATCCAACCTTGATATCAAAATTTCCACTTTCGGTCGAACTCCTCAAAAACTTTCAAATTCCTAACTTTAGCCAAATGACCCCAAAATGACCTACGGACCTCCGAAACCACTTCTGGTCGCGCTCCCAACACAAAAATCACCGTACAAAGCTATTCCCAGACTCGAAATTACGGACATCGATAACAAAAAAACATACTTCAACCCAAATTTATGAATTTCTTCCGAGAATGTTAACTTCCACAATAGGAGACAAAATGCTCCCGGGTCATCCAAAACCCGATCCGAACATAGGCCCAAGTCCGAAGTCATCATACGAACCTTCCGAAACCTTCAACTCCTGATTCCGGGGTTATTTACTCGAAAAACACAACTCAACCAATTCTTCCAACTTAAAGCTTCCGAAATTATAATTCTCTTTCCAAATCAAGTCTGAACTTCCCAAAATTCAATTCCGACCACACATGCAAGTTATAACTCACGAAGTGAAGCTTCTCATGGCCTCAAACTGCTGAACGACATGCTAGATCTCAAAATGACCAGCTGGGTCGTTACAGTTATGGGCATAGCACATCATACCGTATCTTTCATGATGAATTTGACATCACTTCATGGGGCTGGACTCATTGTCGGATGTTTATGTTCATCGTCTATTTTCTGGGTATGATAGAATTTCCAATCCAATGAGACAGGATTCACACTCGTCTGACTTTGGTAACCAAGACATTAATGGAAGGGATTGAGGGACAGACTTACACTATTGTCCCAATGATCGTAGCACAGATATAATGAGCCTTTGACCGCTACAAGAAGGGATTCAGACATTTCGAGGGTTGCAATTTGTTGCTTCAGATATAGTTCTTGGAGCATCTTCAAAGAGGACAGTACCGTCAGGAATATCCACGAAGACCATGGAATGACCGTATCTGCTGTTGGACATGCGCGACCTGGGGAATCTGATCGATGGGGCAAAGAAGGCCGAGCTTGGAGAAGGTCTCTCTAGGACAAAGTAGATTAGAATTATTCTTTACTTGTTTTTCTAGAGTCGTTTTATAAATTGATTGTAATAACACAAATGGCATTAGCAACTCCTTTTTATTGTCGTTTTGGATGTTTGATTTAATTATTACATTAACGAAATGAGGCAATTATCATCATAAAGTTTCTTCAAATCTACGTGTCGCTAGGCCTACCACAGGAACAAAGAGGTCCCCAAATTTAGGACACGAATTTATGTTTAAATACTGCAAATATCTTTCCCCAAATTCCCTACTGACTTTTTTACCCTTTTGCTTTTTCTTTGTTTTGATTATTCCCATCCCCTAAGGTTGGTTCGTGCATACTGGCATCATCAACGTATCATACCAGATCTGGAGGTCCTCCACCACCTCCTTGTCCATGTGATCCTAAAAGTAAGGGAAAGGCTAAAATTGATGACATGAGTGGTATCAGAAAAGATAACGCTGCGCATGTGGAAAATGTTGAAACTTCAGATGGTCGGAGTACTCTGGCACAGAATGATTTGGTTCTACAAATAGAGTAGAAAAACTACTGGAGTTGCAAGGGAACTTGAGTAGGTCCGCAACTTGGCAAACCTCTCCCTCACTTTAAATGTCCCAAATACTAACCAGCAAAACGCCCAGAACCCAACACCTCCTCAAAACACACCAAACCAACATCAAAAAAATCCTCCCGCACCCCATAAACACACCGTACCTCATCAAAGTCCTAACCCTCCACCAATACAAACTCCTCCTCAACACCAACATCTTCCAACTCAGTATCCACAAACTACTACCTACCATACTGTTACAACCCACATTCACATACGTTGGCTCATGCCATAAGTTAATCGACGTAAACATGAGAAGAGATTATCTTTGAGATGATAAGAATTTAATCCTATTGATCTTAAATGATACAAGAGTGTATAAGAGTGATTAACACATATTAGAAGTTAAACGAATCAAGGTTGTTGTAACTCGTATTTTTGGGTAAACCGAGGGATTCTTGATATTCTCAAGAGGTCGTTTTTTAAGGTATTTGAATCATATAATATTCGTATCATAGTCTTGAAGTCAAACGAGTTATGAAACAAAAGTCGACAACAGTTGTCGCAACTTAGGTTCATAGTTTTACTTAAACTTTAGGTCAAATGTTATTAAGCCTTTCTCCTAATCTCCTTGTATTTACAGGGTGATATACCCACCACATTAAATATCTATGAGTCTAGTGTCCAACGCATTAAACCGTTTATCAATACGACATTGGAGTACAGAGATATAGACATTTTCGCGAGACTGCACAACCTGCTAGGTGACAAGTAGGTGGGTCACCTACTTGGTTAAACGATAGCCCAAAAAGAGGCAATTTCGGGTCAGCAAAAGATCCAATTAAAAGTCTTATCTCCTGAAATATATCCCTCATTATATTTTTCAAATAACCAGACCTAAACCCCTACAAACATCCTCCCAAAAATTATCCACAAACCCTAATTGGATTTCCCTCTCTTTTAAGTTCAAATTGGGGGTAAATCCTAGAGTTTGAAGAACCAAGATAAGGGATGAGTTATCCAACAAGTAAGGTGAGTTTAATGCTCTATTTCATACATTTTGTGTGCTGTAAATTCATAGTAATTCGTTTTATACTTGTAAGAACTCACGGGACAGTGATCGGAAGCCGTGAGTTCGAGTTATTCACTTGTAGCGGACTGTTTTGCGGACTGTTTTGTGTTGCTGTTGGGCTGCGTGTTTTACTACTGTATTGTGGAGTTTTTGAGGAGGAAGGGTGTGTATAAACACCATATATATGTAGGGTTGTGGTCTGGTCGGTCGTCGTAACATTTCTGGGTCGTTTGACACGACTACGGTGGTCGTCTTATGTATGAAGTTATTAGGTTGTGTGTGGACTGTTTTGGGAGGATCAATTTGATTATTATTGATGTTGTTTGGGGTGTTTGGTGATTGTTTCAACTTGTGTGAAGTCATATTTATAGGGGAGGTGTTGTCTGTTTCATCATAAAATAGATTGTGGTCGATACACTATAGTTATGACTCTTAAATGATAATGATAGTGTCGTTTCTCTTATTGTAGACTAAGGAGTAGTGAAAATTGCATAGCTTGAGATTGGGGCAGTATATACAAGGTATGTGAGGCTATTCCTTCTTTTGCACGACTCCGATTGTACATAATGCAATGAACGAGCTTCCAAAGATACTCTACTCTTAGAAGCTCGCAGTACTTATATTGTTTCTCTTCTTATGGAACAATTGATGTTGAGATTATTCTCTTATTCTTATGTTATCAATGTTGTTTGTACTTCCTGATTATTATAAGATTCTTTATGAAGAGTTAATCCTAATAATGTGTACGGAGAATATCGACCTTACGTCACTCCGAAGGGTTCAGAATATGAATCCAATGAGTCCTACATGCATTATATATATGTATCTATTTTACTTTACCGAGTCGCGCTATAGTCGGCCGGTTATGGAACCTATTATGCAACCACTAATCAGTTGAATTACCGAGTCCTCTTTGAGGACGGGTATGATATGATGATGATAATGCCCATAGAGGCGGATGTTGATACGATGATGATGATGCCCACAGAGGTGGATGTTTTTAAAAGATTATGTATATATATGTATCATGCATTTCATGTTACTGTCTCTTAGAAGCACTCAGATGTTACAGGTTGTATCTTCTCTACCTCTCTTTACATTATTATTTATATTTATATTGACCTGCCTTACATACTCAGTACATTATTCGTACTGACGTCCTTTTATTTGTGGACGCTGCATGTCGTGCTGCAGTTCCTGATAGACAAGTAGACGCAGTTCCCCCACCACAGTAGGCTTTCTAGTTCAGCGGTTATAGGCGAGATCCCTTCTCCGGACTATCCATGGTCTTGGTATGCATTTTTGTTATATATATATTATGGGTATGACGGGTCCCTGTTCCGAATATGTTGCATTACTTATGCTCCTTTAGAGGCTCATAGACAGGTGTCGGCTTATGTGGAGTTGGTATGTCTTGTCGGATGATTTTTGTTGTATAGTGTTTCATGGAAGTGTGGTAGCTCCTAACTTATATGTATTTTCTTGGCAGTCTTGTTATCCCATGTTATCCATGTTCATTCCATTATCTTTCATTTTTTGGTGTTCATAATCCATATCTACCACTTATATTGATAGCGTCGACCCTTAAAGATAATAAGAAAATTAGATAAAATGTACGTTGGTGCTCGGCAAGTATGGCCTGGGTACTAGTCATGATCCTCCAGTTTGGGTCGTGACAAACTTGGTATCAGAGCAAGTCTTTCCTAGGGGTTGTCTATGAGCCGTGTCTAGTAGAGTCTTGATTATGGATATGTAGTGTGCCACATTTATAATCAGGAGACTACGTGACATATAGGGTTGTTACCTTCTTCCTAAATCTAGATCGTGCGTAGAGTTGAGTCTTTTGTGTTGTATCTAATATTAACCTTGTTTTCTTTCAGCGATGCCTTCGACTAGGAAGCAAGCGATTAGTAGATGGCTTGATATAGCTGCGGGAGAGGGTACCAGTCAGGTGCCTCAAGTAGAGCAGGCCAAAGTGAGGCTCAGAGTGAGATATCGTCTCATACCTCATCTACTCGGTCTCATCCATAGGATATTAAGAGGAACCCAGCACCACCAATTCCTCTGTCTGGCCCTACAGAGCAGGATATGCGGAGTGCGATGCAGTTGTTGACTAGCTTGGTAGCTGCTCAGGCTCAAAGGCAGAATACCGGTGCTACTGATAAACCGGATAGTATGAGAGTTCGTGATTTTATTAATCTAGACCCTCCAGTGTTTACCGAATCAGACCCCAAGGAGGACCCATAGACTTTTATTGACCAGGTTCATTGTACACTACGGGTTATGCATGCTAAAAATACAAAGCTTGTAGAGTTGGCTTCTTATCGGTTACGGGATTTAGCGGTTTTCAGGTATGATAGTTGGGAGAGATCCAGGGGTCTGAATGCCCCTCCAGCTATGTGGAAGGAATTTTCTGAGGCCTTTCTTCGTCATTATTTGCCCGTTGAGATATGACGAGCTAGAGCTGATAAGTTCTTGAACCTTAGACAAGGTAATATGAGTGTGCGTGAGTATAACATGCAGTTTGATTCTTTAGCAAGGTATGCTCTTCTGATTGTGGCCGAGATGAGTGATAGGGTGCATATGTTCGTGAACTGGTTGGGACCACATCTGATAAATGAGTGCACGACAGCCTCCTTGGTGGAGGGCATGGATATTTCCCGTATTCATGCTTATGCTAAGACCCTAGAGGATCGTAAGCGCCAGCAAAGGGCAGATAGGGAGCAGGATAGGGGCCGGCATAAGAGGGCGAGGTTTGTGGGGTATTCTCATGACTTCAGAGGTAGTGTTCGGCCCTGGTTTTCGAGGAATTCGGCGCCGCCTGTAGCTAATGCTCCTCCACAGTTTGAGAGGCCTCTTTTTGATCGATTTACCTATTCTTGTCCAGGTCAGAGTTTGCGGGCATCATGCTCACAATATCATAAGGATACTAGTCAGACGAGACTCCTAACACCCCGTTGTGATCAGTGTGGCTAGGCCAACTTTGGACTGTGCCGTCGAGGTTCTGATGCGTGCTACTCTTGCGAACAGTGTGGCCATAGGAAGCGTGATTGTCCTAACAGAGAAGGTGGTAGTATGGATCAACCAACTAGATCATTTTCTATTTTTTCCTCATTAGTTCGACCTCCAGCACGGGGTTTTCAGCAGTCGACAAGTCGTGGTAGAGGTAGAGGTGTAGTTCCAAGTTCGAGTGGTGCTCAAAATCGAACCTACGCTCTAGTAGGTCGATAGGATCTCGAGTCGTCTCAGGATGTTGTTACAGGTATATTGTCTGTGTTTTCTTACGATGTATATGCGTTGATTGATCCGGGATCTATATTATCATATGTTACACCTTTTGTGGCTAATAAGTTTGGCGTTGAACCTGAATTGATAAGTAAACCACTTGCGGTATCTACTCCGATAGGAGATTATGTGATTGCTAGAAGGGTTTATAAAGGTTGCACAGTGATGATTTGTAGTCGCCAAACCTCGGCGAATTTATTTGAATTAGAAATGGTTGATTTCGACATGATAATGTGAATGGACTGGTTGGCCTCTTGCTATGCAAATGTTGATTGTCGTACGAAGATGGTTAGGTTTCAATTTCCTAATGAACCCATCATTGAATGGAAAGGGAACATTGCTACGCTGAAAAGTAGGTTATTTCCTATCTTAAGGCAAGGTAGATGATCTCAGAAGGGTACATTTATCATCTCGTTCGCGTTAGGGATGCGGAAACGAAGCCTCCTACTCTACAATCAATCCCCGTGGTCAATGAATTTCCAGATGTTTTCCCAGATGAACTTCCAGGCCTTCCTCCTGAAAGGGAGTTTCAGTTTAGCATTGATGTATTACCTGACACTTAACCCATATCTATTCCTTCATACAGGATGGCCCCGGCAGAGTTGCGTGAGTTGAAGGCGTAGTTGAAGGAATTGCTGGATAAGGGCTTCATTAGGCCTAGCACTTCACCTTGGGGTGCGCTAGCCCTGTTCGTGCGGAAGAAAGACGGGTCGTTACGGATGTGTATCGACTATCGACAGTTGAATAAGTTTACTATAAAGAACAAGTATCAACTTCCAAGGATTGATGACCGGTTTGACCAACTCCAGGATTCCAAGTATTTCTCCAAGATTGACTTACGTTCAGGGTATCATCAGGTGTGGGTTAAGGAGAATGATATTCCAAAGACGGCCTTCCGGACAAGATATGGGCACTTTGAGTTCTTTGTGATGTCGTTTGGGCTAACAAATGCCCCAGCAGCTTGTATGGATCTCATGAATAATGTATTCAGGCCCTATCTTGATGTGTTGCTGATCGTATTCATTGATGACATTTTGGTGTATTCTCATTCGGAGGCGGAACATGTGGATAGTATTACAGACGCTTCAGGATCGTAAGTTATATGCTAAGATCTCCAAATGTGAATTCTGGCTGAACTCAGTAGCATTCCTTGGCCATGTGATATCTGATGAGGGTATTAGTGTCGACACTCAAAAGATCGATGCAGTAAAGAATTTGCCGAGACCTACAACACCATCAGAACTCCGCAGCTTCCTGGGGCTAGCAAGATATTATAGGCGATTTGTAGAAAGGTTTTCCTCTATATCAGCACCATTGACTAGGTTAACATAGAAAGCTACTAAGTTCAATTATCTGACGCTTGTGAACAAAATTTTCAGGAGTTAAAGAATCGATTGACATATGCGCCAGTGCTCACTCTCCCAGAAGGAACATAAGGTTATGTGGTATATTGTGATGCCTCAGGTATAGGTTTGGGGTGCGTATTGATGCAACATGGGAAGGTGATTTCTTATGCATCAAGACAATCGGAGAAGCATGAAAATAATTACCCGACCCATGATTTGGAATTGGCTACAGTAATATATGCTTTGAAGATATGGCGGCACTACTTATACGGCGTCCAAGTTGACATCTACACAGATCACAAGAGTTTACAATACATCTTCAAGCAGAAGGATTTGAATTTGAGGCATCGTAGGTGGCTTGAATTACTGAAAGATTACGATGTCGAGATATTTTACCATCCCGGTAAAGCCAATGTTATGGCAGATGATCTCAGTCGTAAGTCAATGGGAAGCTTAGTACACATTGAGGCAAGTAGACATGGATTGACTAATGAGCTTCATCAGCTAGCGAATATGAGAATTAGATTGTTAGACTCTGATGAAGAAGGGGTTACTGTATAGAATACATCAGAATAATCTTTGGTAGCCGAGGTAAAAACATGGCAATATGAAGATCCTACCTTACTACGATTGAGAGAGAGCATTCAACAGTGTAAAATTATGGCTTTTGAGATCAGAGCAGATGGGGCACTGATATACCAGGGCCGGTTATGTGTGCCTGATGTGGCACGGTTGAGAGAGAAGATTATGATTGAGATTCATAAATCCCGATATTCCATCCATTCCGGCTCGACAAAGATGTATCATGATGTTAAGGAGTAGTACTAGTGGGATAACATGAAGAAGTCTATTGCACAATTTGTAGCCCAGTGTCCTAATTATCAACAAGTAAAAATCAAACATGAAAAACCCAGTGGATTGCTTCAGAATATAGAGATTACGACCTGGAAATGGGAGGTGATTAATATGGACTTCATTATTGGATTGCCTCGCTCTTATCATAAGTTTGACTCCATATGGGTGATAATTGATCGACTTACAAAATGTGCCCATTTTCTGCCAGTTAAGACAACTTACACCGCTGAAGATTATGCAAATTTGTATATCAAGGAGATTGTTAGGCTTCATGGTTTACCGATATCTATTATATCAGACTGAGGAGGGCAATTTGCGGCTAACTTTTGGAGGTCTTTTCAGAAGGATTTAGGCACACAAGTGAATCTCAGCATTATATTCCATCCACAGACTGACGGACAGGCTTAACGTACCATTCAAACACTTGAAGATATACTACGAGCATGTGTTCTGGATTTCAAGGGGAATTAGGATGACCATCTTCCACTCAGAGAATTTGCCTACAATAATAACTATCATTCCAGTATTAAAATGGCCTTGTACGAGGCACTATACAGGAGAAGATGTAGATCACCACTTGGATGGTTTGAAGTAGGTGAAACGAAACTATATAGGCCAGATTTGATTCACCAAGCCATAGAGAAGGTGAAAGTGATACAAGAACGGCTAAGGACAGCACAAAGCAGGTAAAAGTCTTATTCTGATGTCCGACATCATGATTTGTAGTTCGAGGTTGGTGATTGGGTTTTCCTGAGGATCTCGCTGATGAAGGGTGTTATGCATTTTGGGAAGAAGGGTAAGCTGAGTCCACGGTATATCGGTCCGTACAAAATTCTTCGACGAATTGGACATGTTGCTTATGAGTTAGAATTGCCATCCGAATTGGAATTTGTCCACCCGGTATTCCATGTATCTATATTGAGGAAATGTATTGGAGACCCTTCACGAGTCGTCCCTATCAAATAAGTACAAGTTACAGAGGATCTATCATATGAAGAAGTGCAGTAGCTATATTAAATAAGTACAAGTTACAGAGAATCTATCATATGAAGAAATGCCAGTAGCTATATTAGATCGACAAGTCCGCAAGCTAAGAACAAATGATGTAGCTTCCGTCAAAGTATTGTGGAGGAACAAGAACAAGGAAGAAATTACTTGGGAATCAGAAGAGCAGATGAAGTCTAAATACCCTTACTTGTTCCGAATTCAAGATAACAAGGATGCCTAGGAGACGCATGACGAATTAGAAGGTGAAACAACTCTATGAGGTAAGCAATATCTTGAGAGTACTCTTCCTTAATACACAATGGTGATATGCAGATAGTGTACAAATCCATAACGCTTTGCGTAGCCTTGCAAGGCAAAACATTGGGTTTAACTGCTTGTAAGTTTTTCTAGCATCCATTTTATAGGGGAAAACTGGGCCGGAAATTTCTGTTGGAATCCACGATGAGTTAGGCTCCCCCTAAACACTTACATTCGAGGACGAATGCTCCTATGGGGGGGAGGGTGTTACAACCCATATTTACGTACGTTGGCTCATGCCATAAGTTAATCGACGTAAACATGAGAAGATATTATCTTTGAGATGATAAGAAGTTAATCCTATTGATCTTAAATGATACAAGAGTGTATAAGAGTTATTAACACATATTAGAAGTTAAACGAATCAAGTATGTTGTAACTCGTATTTTCGGGTAAGCCTAGGGGTGCTTGATATTCTCAAGAGGTTGTGTTTTAAGGTATTTGAATCATATAATATCCGTATCATAGTCTTTAGGTCAAACGAGTTATGAAACAAAAGTTGACAAGAGTTGTCGCAACTTAGGTTCATAGTTTTACTTAATCTTTAGGTCAAATGTTATTACACTTTTCTCTTAATCGACTTGGAACTCTAGAGTGATCTACCCACCAAATTGAAGATCAATGAGTCTAGTTTCCAATGCAATAAACCATTTATCAATACGACATTGGAGTAGAGATATATAGATATTTTCGCGAGACTGCACAAGCTGCTAGGTGACAAGTAGGTGGGTCACCTACTTGGTTAAGTGATAGCCCATAAAGAGGCAATCTCGGGTAACCCAAATATCCCATTAAAAGGCTTATCTCATGCAATATATCCCTCATTATATTTCACAAATAACCAGACCTAAACCCCTGAAAACTTCCTCCCAAAAATTATCTAAAAACCCTAATTGATTTTCCCTTTCTTTCAAGTTCAAATTGGGGGTAAACCCTATAGTTTGAAGAACCAAGATAAGGGATGAGTTATCCAACAAGTAAGGTGAGTTTACTTCTCTATTGCATCCATTGTTTGTGCTGTAAATTCATTGTAATTCGTTTTATACTTGTAAGAACTCACGGGACGGTGATCGGAAGTCGTGAGTTCGAGTTATTCACTTGTAGCGGACTATTTTGCGGATTGTTTTGTGTTGCTGTTGGGATGGGTGTTTTACTACTGTATTGTGGATTTTTGGAGGAGGAAGGGTGGGTAGAAACACCATATAGATTTAGGGTTGTGGGATGTTCGGTCGTCATAACATTTCAGGGTCGTTTGACACGACTACGGTGGTCGTCTTATGTATGAAGTTATTAGGTTGTGTGTGGACTGTTTTGGGAGGATCAATTTGATTATTATTGATGTTGTTTGGGGTGTTTGGTGATTGTTTCGACTTGTGTGAAGTCATATATATAGGGGAGGTGTTGTCTGTTTCATCGTAAAATAGATTGTGGTCGATACACTATAGTTATGACACTTAAATGATAACGATAGTGTCGTTTCTCTTATTGTAGACTAAGGAGTCATGAAAATTGCATAGCTTGAGATTGGGGCAGTATATACAAGGTATGTGAGGCTNGTGTACGGAGAACATCAACCTTACGTCACTCCGAAGGGTTCAGAATATGATTCCAATGAGTCCTACATGCATTATATATATGTATCTATTTTACTCTACCGAGCCGCGCTATAGTCGGCCGAGTATGGAACCTATTATTCAACCACTGTTCAGTTGGGTTTACCGAGTCCTCTTTGAGGCCGGGTATGATATGATGATGATGATGCCCACAGAGGCGGATGTTGATACGATGATGATGATGCCCACAGAGGAGGATGTTTTTAAAAGATTATGTATATATATGTATCATGCATTTCATGTTACTGTCTCTTAGAAAAACTCAGATGTTACAGGTTGTATTTTCTCTACCTCTCTTTACATTATTGCTCATATTTATATTGACCTGCTTTACATACTCAGTACATTATTCGTATTGATGTCCTTTTATTTGTGGACGCTGCATGTCGTGCTACAGGTCCTGATAGACAAGTAGACGCAGTTCCCCCACCAAAGTAAGCTTTCCAGTTCAGCTGTTATAGGCGAGATCCCTTCTCCGAACTTGATGTGGTCTTGGTATGTATTTTTTATAGATATTATGGGTATGTCGGGGCCCTGTTCCGACTATGTTGCATTACTTATGCTCCTTTAGAGGCTCATAGACAGGTGTCGGCTTATGTATAGTTTGGTATGCCTTGTCGGATGATTTTTGTTGTATAGTCTTTCATGGAAGCGTGGTAGCTCCTAACTTATATGTAGTTTCTTTGCAGTCTTGTTATCCCATGTTATCCATGTTCATTCCATTATCTTTCATTGTTTGGTGTTCATAATGCATATCTACCACTTATATTGATCTTGTCGGCCCTTAAAGATAATAAGAAGATTAGATAAAATGTACGTTGGTGCTCGGCAAGTATGGCCCGGGTACTATTCATGATCCTCCAGTTTGGGTCGTGACACATACTTTCCATAATACACCACAACCTACTCCCAATCGGAAGAATTCAACCAATGATAACCATTACACTCAAACCCCTGGTATCCACCAAAACAACCCCATATATGTAGAAACCCTACCTCACCCCGCTCAACAAACACCATACACACTAAAATTCATCAAGAGGGACCTACTCATCAAGAATATGGCAGAGGAACTTAAGGAGCTCACAAGCCGAGTCCAGGGTGTCGAAGGCGGTAAAGGCATTGAGGGTTTGAATTATGATGATCTGTGTATTGAGCCAGACGTAGAACTGGCAGAGGGTTACAAACCTCCTAAGTTTGAGATGTTTGACAGAATAGGTGACCCAAAGGTGCATTTAAGGACATAATGCGGCAAGCTTGTAGGAGTTGGAAAAGATGAGAAGATTCACATGAAGCTGTTTATGAGAAGTCTCACTGGAGACGCCCTATCTTGGTACATCAGTCAAAATCCCAAGAAGTGGGTTAGCTTGGTAAACACGGCATCTGATTTCATTAATCGATTCAGGTTTAATATAGAGAACGCATCAGACGTCTTCTACATACTAAATCTCAAGAAGAAACCAACAGACCCTTTTCGCGAGTATGCTACTCGGTCGAGATCAGAAGCTGCAAAAGTAAGGTCGGCATTAGAAGAAGAGTAGATGAACAAGTTCTTCGTCCAATCCCAGGATCCACAATACTATTAAATGTTTATGGTTATCAAGAACCACAAATTCTTTGACATTATCAAGCTAGGGGAAATGATTGAAGAAGGGATCAAGAGCAGAATGGTAACTAATTTTGAGCCATTACATACTACAAACAAAGCATTGCAGTCATGGGGTATATCCAAGAAGAAAGAAGTAGGGGCCTTGATGGTAGCCAAAGTTCCAAAATCTCCTCTTACATACCAAACACCCCCCCCCCCCCCCAC